>JAVJIF010015220.1:0-104284 GCA_038442645.1 Agave tequilana | reverse complement strand
GCGAAACCCAAATTTATCTTTCTTTTCTATTTCTTTTTTGAAACCCTAATTCTCAATTCTATTAATTTGAAGGTGATTGCTATCTATCCCGTTTTACATCGATTTGATATCGGAGCTCTTGGCATCAATCCCCTTCAATGTTTTCTGCTCTATTTTCATCTCCTCGAAATCCTAGATCTAGATCAAACCTTAGCTCTATTCAAAAAAATAGTGTTCAAAATTTGACTGAAAATTCAGTCAAAAATTAAAAAAAATTTCAGATTACACTGTTCCTCCTTTTTTGTCTTCTCCCACCCATCTCCATCATCACATTCACGAGAGATCTTCGTCCTCCATTATCATCATCCTCCATCAGAACCCACTTCTGATCAACCATCTCCATCATCATCATTATCCTCCATTACCATCATCCTCCATCTCCATCAGAACCCTAAAATTTCTGCCGCCGTCACCTTCCACCTGCACCCCTGCTCCCGCGTCCCTCCCATCTGCCCCTCCTACGCCTCACACTGCCACCTCCACTCTCGAGGGACTCCCCGCAACCAGATCCGCCATAACTCCCCACCGTGACCTCCTTCTCCGCTGCCCTTTGTCAATAAATCCGACCTCATTCCACTCTGACTTAGCCACGCCGCCACCGCTACTCTCCATCTTCGCCAGCATCTCTGATCATCATTGTCGACACCGCTACATCTCTGCCACCCTCCGATCGCCGTCGACTGAGATCTCGTCGGCCGAAACCCGCTTTCTTCTTCCTCTTGTCTTCGTCGCCGACCTACCACACAACACGCAGAGCTAGATCTATACCGCCTCCTTGCCGTCGCCACCCGTGCTCCACCACCAGCTCCAAAGGGTTTGCAAACGCTAGTGTCGAGAGGAAAGAGAGTTGGGTGAATTATATGGGTTCGTTTGGGTTATTGTAAATCCGACTTGATCCACAAGACTGTAATCAATCAGATTTGATTTCGGGTTAGATCCACAAACCCGACCCAAACCCGATCCATTTCCAACTTAAGCCAGATCGGGTTTGACCCAGATCGGTCTCATCCAGATCGAGCCCAGATCAAACCAAATCCGAGTTGGTTTAACTGAGTTAACTCGGCTGAGTTGACTCGACTGAGATAACTCAGTCAACAGTGCAGCACAATAAGCTTCGGGAGACGATTTCAACCATTCGGAGTTCGATTTGAGTTCCGTCTGAAAGCGTTGGATGCGTGAGTGAGGCCCGAAGATACTGGGAGAAGTTCACGGAAATTGGATAGCAGATCTGACTTCCACAAGCCCATATTTTGGGCAGGTACTATTGTGTAGCAGAAGAGTAGTGTTTCATGCCTTCATTTTTAGCCGATTTGAGCCTAGTTGAGGCAGTTTTCTTCCATCTCATACTATTGCTATTACAAGACTTTTGCGTGACTTTCAGCTCTTCGATGAGGGTATTTCTTCGAAGATTTTTCAGAGAAATTTTGTGTTGGGCGTGAACTACTCACCCCTCAGGGGATATCCTAATTTGAGCTGAATTGTTAATTGTTAAATTACTTGCAACTTTTATTGGATTGCGATGATATGTTGGTTGAATTGTTATTTGCTTATATCAGTGGTGCGTCATTATTTCACTTTTCATCGCTTTAGGAGTGCATTTTCTTGGCATTTAGAACTTGAACTTTTAGGATATTTTTTTATTTCACTTAACACATGCATTTAGCTTACTTGAGTTTAGGAAGTTGCATTGCATCTGCCTGATTGTTTGACTTGCATTTGTATCTAGATTGGCGCATATTTTCACATGAGTTATCAATATAGGACTTGCACTAGAGGTGACTATGAGAGTAGTTGTGACCATGATTGCGTGCTAGGAAAGAGGAATAGCGTAGATTTAAGTTAGAAGATCCTAAGTTTGATGGTTATTGTGATCCTAGTGTTTTTAGTGATTGGCTAGCCAATATGGAATGCTATTTAATTGGTATGACTTCTTGAAACGACAAGAGTTCTCTTTGCTAAGAGAAAACTCGTAGAGTCAGTTAGAATTTACTGGGATTCGATAGTGAGAGATTGCGATGAGAAGTAGTGTTGTCATAGAGTCTTGAGAAGAAATGAAAGAAAACTCATGGAAAAGTACTTTTTCAAGTATTATAAGAATCGTCTCTTAGACCAGTTACACAACTTCTGTCAAGGTGATATGTCAGTTCAAGACTGCATAACTAAATTTGAGGATTTAACCCTTCATTGTGATGTGAGAAAACACTGTTTTCAAACTGTAACTAGGTTTGTTTGGGTTTAAGGTTCAAAATCAGGCATGCTATGATTAATGACTCTTATGATTTACACACTGTTGAAGAGGCTTTTGATGTTGCTTAAAGATATTTGACTTTCAAAAGGTTGGTCAACGCCAAGGCTTAGTGTCCTAAGTGTGAGGGATATGGACATTATGATTATCAGTGCCCGTCAGAGAGTCGACATGTTAGAATTGTGCCTAGTGATAATGTTAATGATTTAAGAGTTGTTGAGGATGTCAACATTCTTCCTGAGATTACTAGTATTGTCGAGGATACACTAGTTGATTCGGTTACACCGATTATTGATGAGGTCTAATGTCTTCTGATAGTACCACTGGTGATGTTGATGGGATAATTGAGTCTAATATACTCATAATGTCTAGTAAATCATTCGAGTTTTCTTGTGTTGAATATGGTTTATGGTCGTTTATGCTGAGTTATTTTCTAGTGAGTCATCTGTGTTTCTTGCCATGATTCAGTAGATAATTTCTGGTATTTCTTCTATTACTGGTTACTTAGAGTTTGTGCCTAAGTCTAGTGTAGCACTATTAGAGGAGTTAGATGTGTGTCATCCTAGGCATCCCATATCTTTTTTTTCATCTTTAAGAGTTATGCCTAGAGTTCCTAATGCATTGCATTTGCCTGTTGCACATGATATCACTTTGCGATGAAAACTACAAATTTCTGTATATCCATATAGTATGTTGCAAGAATTTGCAGTAGACACTGAGGTGATTGTTACAAGTCACCCTGATATTGTGAGAAAGTCACACGCTTAGCGCACAGGTTCCCTAGAGTTTTGAGGAGGCTTGCTATCATGACTGACGAGTTAGACATCCATGTGATTCTGGTATTAACTCCGTCTTCAGCAGGGATGATGAGTCTCTGTCTACTATCTGTGCTTTGATCGAGCTACCATCTTTTACAATCGACTTGTTATGGAGGCCAGTTCCACCTCCACCATCATGGTCTCGACGTGATGAACTAGTACTGATTTCTCGACCACCATCATGACCCGATTGAGATGCTTTATGAGGGAAGCCTTCACTCGATAGGGTCGAGTTTCTCCTACTTTGGGAGAAATGATGAAGATATTACATGCTGCATTCTTTTAGTTTAGTCATTTTGAGTTGTAGTTCATTTTGTCTCCTTTTTTTGTGGGCATGTTATACCACATCGGTTATTTTCTAGAACTGAACTTTTATAAGGCCTATAAATAGGCATCAGACTTCTTTTATTATTAGACAATGATGAAATTTAAAATTTTTCAGTTTAAATTTCATGAGTCTTGAGTTTTTGAGATTGGGGTGTGAAGCCTGTGGTGTAAGGGGTGCGAAACTCAAAATTATCCTCCTTTTCTATTTCTTTTCTGAAACCCTAATTCTTTTTTATTCTTCTCTTAAAACCCTAATTTCAGTTTCTACTGATTTGAAGGTGCTTGTGATCCATTCCGTTTTACATCATCTCTGTTACAAAGTGTTGATGTCAGTTATTAGTTTTGCTTATTTTAACTAAAGGAAATCAATTTTGGTGACTTTCAACTTTCCTTGAGTACCTGACAAATTTTTGAAACGTAAACAATTGATTGATTTTTAGTGAGATGACTTACAATATATTGAGAATTATAGTAGATGTTACATCCAAAATTTTATTTGCTACATTCTTTTATTGCGCTTGTAACTTCCTCAATCTAGATATTGGTTAATATAATAGCAATGGGATAATTAAGAAAATTCTTAGGCTCTTAGCTAACCTTTTCTTTCACTGGTAAATATTGTACGGAGGGATATGCTTGTATTTTGTTAACGATATTTACAAAAAGTCAATGTTCCCCTAGTTAATCATCTTTAAAACCTGTACCAAAGTTTATCTTAAAACATATATCAAAGTTCTAGAGTTTGTGATCTCCCTTTGTAAGAATTAGTAGACCAATCGCACAAATATGCATATTAATTTCTCAAATTTGATTGAAGTTGTTTCTTACACAATAATCTTAGGGATAAAGAAGGTGTTGAGGATTCATATTTTCTCTTCGTCTTCTCGTTAACTTCTTTAAATGGTCTGTTTATCTTATGCAAACTGCACATTGTTGCATATATTTGTTTTCCACTAGAAGCTCGAGCGTTCAATTACATTATTATTACTGTTGATTTCGTAGATTAGAATAGTTGAAGACTGGAAGGTTGTATAGAAGATTTGTTAATTTTAGAAGAAAACCAATTTTTAGATGTAAAGAAAACTTGCTCATGAAGTTTTAAACTTGAAAAGTTGTGAGGTTTTGGTCTCACCTCTAGAGTTATCCAATACTTCACCTAGCATATGCATCTGCTCATATACTGGGTTAAAATATCCTTTATTGTGATTTAGCGGAGGCTATGCAACTCAAATGCTTCTTTCATCAAGTAGCGTCTATGATGGAGACATCTAGCACTTAGCTTATTTGAGTTGATTTAGTAGTTGTTTTCATTTAGCCTATTTTAGTTTTCTTTTTAGTCCAACAGTGGTTGTGGTGAAAAATTTCTTGTGATGTAGGCCTATAGGCCAAGACTACTATTTGTTTTCAGAGTTGATGATTATGATTAAAAATACTTGTTTAAGCTTTTGTGTAACCAGTGTGCTTTTGGGAGAGATGCCCGAGGGAGAGTCCCAAATATTTTGCGGAAAAGAAACTCTAGATTGAGATTTTCTAATGTTTTTATCCAATTATCCCTTTATTGTAGTTCATCCCCCATCATTTTGTATTAGAGCTAAATATTGCTCTTTTCATCTACCTTCCACAAAATCCTAGCCTCTACAAAGTCTCCACAAAATATTAGATCCATTATATTTCCTTGATTTTAGTTCTTAAAAAAATTAAAAAAGAGAAAAAGTCAAAAAAGAGAGAAAAAGGGAAAAAAAGAAAAAGTGTAAAAAGAAAAAAAATCAAAAATCCTTCAAATATCTCAGCTGATACTCTTCAACATCTTCTTTATCGAGCCCTAGTCGCCGCCACCTCTGGCAGCTTCTCCACCGCCAGTGCCCTCTCCACCTTCGAATGCATTACCGCGTTGCCGTGTCGTCGTCGTTGATCAACCACTGCCTCGTCTTCATCGCCATTTACAACCTCACCTCTGTCATTGTCCGTCCATTACAGATCTGACCAGACACTGCATATCATCGCCGTTGTTGTCTTCCTCTTCCTCCGAGTTTGTCTTCGTTAATCCATCTCGCCGATGCCAACAACAAAGCACCGCCGCCTCGCCTGCGACTTCTCCCCACATCTTCGTCTTCGCCTCCCATCAACTACACTCTCTTCACCAGATCCGCAGTCTTCTTCAGCTTCCTCATCGCCACGACCTCGTTGCCTTTGCCACCTTCGACTGTTGACAACATCATTGCATGCATCCAGTTCCAAATCCAAATCCTCTTTCGATCCCGTCCTCGCGTCAGCTCCGCCTCATTGACGAGATCAAGACTGTCCTCACCCACCGCCTTCACCCTTATCCTCATCTCACTTTGCTGTCATAGCCAATAACACTGACGAGATCCGCATCAGCATCCACCACGACCTGCCAACCAACTCCGCCGCCGCAATTTGATCGAGATTGCAAAACAGATCGCGATTCGATTTTGGGTTTACCAACAGATTCGGGTTTGAATCCTGGTGACCCGACCCGTTGGCTTCACCCGAAACCGTTTCACACCCGACCCGGCCCGCAGCTAAAACTCGACTTAGCCGATCCATTTCAATGACTCGGATTTGACTCACTGAGTCAACTCAGCCACTCAGTCTAGCTCATTCAACTCAGCATATTCAACCATTTCAGGCCCGATTCGGCCCTGATTCTCGTTGTTTTTGAGGTAGTCTTCTCCCAGCTCATATTACTGCTATTTTAGGACTTTGTGCATGATTTTTAGCCTTCAGTTGTGGTTATTTCTTCGAGAAAACCTAGTAAAATCCTATGTTGGCATGAACGACTCACTCCCTTAGCTAAAACGGCCTTAATCTGAATTGTTAATTGCCAGTTACTTGCTCTACTAGTGGACTGTAGTAATATGTTAGTTGAGATTTGTATCTTGCTTCTATCTAGTGTTTGCATCAGTGTGTGTTATCCTGATCACGTGTAGGATTGTATTTGTTGCATTTAGAAGTTGAATTTTAGGGTATTTTAATTGACTCATTTAGTCATGCATTTAATTTTATCTTGAGTCTAGGATTTTGAGTTGCATCTACGTGCTTGTGTGACTTCATTTTTGTAACTGTTGGGTGGGGGAAAATTGAAGATCGAGAAGTAAATTCTTTATTTGATTGTAAATAAAATTACGGCGGATCAATAATCCTCTTACAAAAGAGGGAAGATATTCAAGCTTGAATCTCCCCTTTGTTTAGTGCCGGGTTCTTGATGTGGCGGTGAAAAGTGAATCTTATTTTCCGTTGATCGGGTGAACGTCAGGATCTTTTAGGAATCCTCCCTTTGGGTAGTAGACGAAGTAACACAGCTTCTGTCCGCTAAGGATCTCAAAGAGAGTGTGGGCAAAGACGAACTTGTGCACAGCAAGTTGTTAGAAAAGTTGAACTCTCTCTTTCTTTTCAGCTGGAAATCTTGGTGTTTCTACGGCTTACAACCGAAGTTCTTTTTTACCAAGAATTACCCGACCTTTTTTTTCTCTCTCCCCCTCCATAGTAATCTGGGCTATTTATGAGGTTTCAGGGGGTAAACGTGTCCCCTAAAAACACTCCATAATGGGGGTTAATTCCCTCACTACGTGGGCAGTAATTGACCCAGTAATAAGGGCAGTCACAACTGAGACGCAGGTTTTGAGCCTTGCGTTTTGCTGCTGAAGTAATGCTTGAGAGACGCGGGTTTCCAGCTCTGCGTCAAGCTTCGCGTGAGACGCGGGCTTTGGACTCTACATCTTGGCACTGCAATAATGCTGAGACGCGGGTTTCAACCCACGCGTCTTTGGTCCTCGTAATGATGTCAAGACGCGGGTTTCAACCATCGCGTCTTGGTGCTGCACTGATGGCGATGACTAGCCCTGCGTCTGGAGTTTGAATTTTACTTTTTGACGACTTATTTTCAGTGATTTTTAGACAGCCTACAGAACCCCCTCCAAAGTTTTCGATATTCTGCAGTTGACTGGGACGGATTTTGAAATACTTTGGATTTTGGTTGAATTCATACTTTTCATGATTGGACTGACAATCATTTGAGATACTCTAAGCTTGATCTTATCTGGAATATGGTCTTTGTGAGTGTACTGTAAAACCCTTTGAAGCCACCAGGGATGATCGTGATGAGTGTCTAGATACGCAGTTCAGACCTCCTTAGTGCTCTGAGTAGGTCGTTGGTGTACTTTGAACCAGGGGTGAGCAGCCGTCTGTTTGTGTCAGTATACTGTTGAACTAATTTGCAGAAGTAAAGACTGACTGTAAGTCTTATAGACGCAGGGGTCATGTTGTCCTAGAGACGCAATCCTCACTTGGAATAGGGACGCATCTATTAGCTTGCTGAAGAAATGCGGCTCTTGGAGGGATGCGACCTATGGGATGAAGACGCAACTCTCACTCTGTGAACTAGGCGCGACTTTGGCCTTGCTGAAGAGGCGTGACTTTTTGGAGGGACGCGGTTTTTGTTAAACACGAATTTGTGTTTTGGGTGCGTTGTCATCTGTCTGGCGAAATTAAGGGGACATCTTTGGCGCGCGAATTTTGCGTTGCATTTAACATGCACGCCACGCGTCAGGCAGGGATTAGACCTCGAGCCAAGCGTCGCGTATATCTGCGAATTACTATGTCTATAAAAGACAACATTCTTTTAAAAGTCATCATTAGATTCTTCTTCTTCTTCACTGAGCTTTCTGTTGAGAGTTAAGAAAAAGCTTAAAAGCCCTGTTATAGTTTTAGCGTTTTCGGCACCGATTTCACGGCATGGTTCACAGTCGCGGTCTCGGCCGCTGACTCGGCGGGCACTGAGACGGATCGGTCTCGGCGACTCGGATCGGTATCGGGCGATACGCGCAAAACGCTACATAGAAAGCTCAAAACATTCTGAAAAAATCACGACAAATCTTAAAAAAATGTAGACATTCACATTCATGTATCACATGTCCAAAATATATCACCTAGCATACTAAACATAAAACAAAAGCATAAATACACGCGCCGTTGGTAGAAGCATATCAAAATACATGCACAATATAGTAAATTACACAAACTACATTCATAAATACATGCTAATGTAGTTATTTTCACGTTGAATTGCGATGAGGCACAAAATTATCATAATGCCGAGTCGGCCGAGTCAACTCCGATTCTCGGCCGAGTCGGTCTCCTCTGAGTTGAGTCGACCGACTCGTGACTCGGACTCGTCTCAGAGCGGGCCGAGACGGATACGACTCGTCTCCGACTCGGCCGAGTCTTTGAACTGTGTTTCACGGTCGAAATAGCCCTAAAAGCTAAGCATGTGGCCTCGTCCTCGAGCACTGTTGCTCCTGAGATTCAGATGGACGTTTCTTCCACGCAGGAGGCCCCTATTTCAGGTAGTAAAACCATCTAATTTGGTTTCGCTATTGAAGGGGCTTAAAGAGTTCTTTTAACTCTTAAGTCTCTTTTGAATGTGAACTGCCAACACGAGGCTCATGCCTTTGTTTGATCTTCAAACGCGGCTCTTGAATTGGTAGGCAAGACGCGGATTTGACGACCTCTGCGTCTTTGCCTCATCAACTTCAGTCAATACCTGTTTATTTAATGCGGCCTCATTGAGCCTTGCGTTTTGGACTCAATGCTTAGAATATTTCTAAGTATGGGGAGTTCAGACGCGGACTTCTTGTGATTCTCGCGTCTTGTAAGATTAGACGCAAGTTTTACTGAATCTCGCGCCTGAACTCGATACTTAGAAATTTTTCTAAGTTATGGATTTCGAAATGCGGGCTACATGTAAGCCTCGCATTTTTGAGTCTAGACGCGGATTTTGCTGATTTCTGCATCTGGACTCATTCCTGCGTTTGAATTTCAAACACTTAGCCATTTTCTTTCGGATTTCTGACCAAGTGTTGTCTTCTCCCTTCCGACCCCTTATCCAAGAAGTGCTACTTTGGACACATAGGGGCCGTTTGTTTCGCGTAAAACTCCGTAATTCGTAAATGACTTACTATCCAATTACAACTACGGCGTTTGTTTGGACCGTAATTCGTAAAAGACTTACGTAACTCAACTAACACTCACTTGCAACCCAGTTACCACTCACTTAGAGCCCAGTTACAGTTAATTTTGTGGTCATACAAATTTGTATTATATTTTTATATTAATATTAAAATTTTTTAATATTTAACTTTTTTAATATTTATTTGCAGTATTAAAACTTTTAAAATCACCAAATAGTTAATTTTGTGTTCAACTTTTTCACTTATGACTTATACACTACAACAACCAAACACCGTAAAGTACAATACACTTTCCCACTTTACAATTTTATATTACCAACCAAACACCATAAAATTTACATACATGTAACTCATTTACAATTGTAAAAGACTTTACTAATTACAACTACGAATTACGGCCAGTTACGACAACCAAACAGACCCATAGGTGGCGCCGATCGCAACCTGACCTTCGCACTTAAGAGGACTGCTCCTATAACTACTGGTAAATCAAAAGCGAAAGGAGAGAATTTCCAAGGGTAGTATGATGACCCTTCGGGATATTATCTCTGATGGACTATTCGAGATGGATTCCCGTACTCCGTTACGGAAGTCTGTTTTCCTTTTTGGAGACGCTATTGACGAGGATGATAGGATTTTGCACGACGGAGATTATAAGTGGCTCCGTCAGATAGGGGATAAGAGATTCTTTCTTCCCAATATGGAGAGGATGTAACCCATGTCTTATCTTCAGCACTTGTCCGTTCACCGTGTGGTGGATTGGGATCTTTCCCGTTTTGTCTTCGGCGTTTCTCTCAGCAGATTAGGTGCCAAAGAAATACACTTTGCTGGCCATAGGAAAAATGTCTTTGGTTTATTTCCCGGGTTGGTCAGATCTGAATATCCGAGAGGAGAAATCCCTCAGCTTGGCGCTACTTTTATCAACCAGTTTATGAAAGTTAGGGGTGATTTTCCTGTCGACTTTTGTCCGCTCGGGTGGGTTTATTCTACCAACAAATCCTGGTGGGGTAGGATGGTTGGATTTGTTCTTGTTGAGCTCGGGGCCCTGCTACAGCAGGTGGAGTTATATCACTCGGTCAGGGCCGTACAGTATGGCCTCCTGCAAAGTTCCCACAATTTTTATGGTGTCTTGGAGCACTATAATCCTTTGACGAGCACATTTTTTACTCCAATCGGAGAGATGTGGCTTGCTCTTCATGAACTGTATGAAGTCTCGGGGCTTGTTATGGGAGATGCCCTTATGAAGAATACGTCCCAACTTCTGAGGAGCTTCACCTCCTGAAGAAAGAGGACCCTCAGGTGTATGAGACATATTGAGAAGTGTTGTGTCACTTCCACATCTGCGGCCAAACATCCTCCTGGAGGAATAAGGGTGTTAAGCAGATGTCCTGGGCGAGCTATCTGTTCAATGGCATAAATGAAAAGGATAACCCGGTGACTAGTCTGGCCCCTTGCACTGATGAGGAAATTGCTGAGAGGATTGATGCCTCTACAAGCTCTTACACCACTGAGTCGAACGAGGATACTTTCAGACCTAATACGCTCTTTGAAAGTTTTCATCACCAGGCCTGAATTCCCATTTCTGACCGGGCCCTATTGGCGGGCTTCCTTATGTTGTGGCTGAAACGTTGTGTGGTGCCGACATTGCCGCATGAAGTAATTGTTGCTGATGTGGTGTACCCGGCGGTTTTGCTCGCCTATAGAAAGTCTATAGCTCTCCTTCCGGCAATGGTAGCTGGAATTCAGAGTGGGTTACAGGCTTTGGTTAAAAGCCTGTGCCAAGTGGAGGCAATTGTCGACTCCAAGGGCAGGCCAGAAGTTGATTCGGAAGGAAGGCCGAGAGTAAAGACCCCTAACCCCAGGATCGAGCTTCCATATACGTACTTGATGGCTTGGTACGTTATGCACTGCCCTTCACTGATGACGGCAGTGCCTCCTTCTGCAGGTTTTGTCCCTTTCGTGCAGAAGCTGAAAAATTCGAGCTGGTCTAACTACTACATGTTCTTTGTTCGGAAATGTATTCTGAATGTTTTGAATTATCAGCTCGATCGTTGCTTCCCAGAGATTGCTGACGCGTCTTACGGGGATAAATTTGCCGACCTTGCAGGACCAGATGATTTCACAAGACTGCCATCGGGAGTCTTCTGGTGACTGATCAATATTCGGCCTGGATATCTGATCTTCCGGCAAGAAAATTCGTGTACGATTGAGCCCTACATGCCGAGTCATTTCGCTCGACAGTTTGGCTATGATCAATTGTATATCAGCAGCCCCAATGTTGACCTCTCCTTCAGCGAGAATTTGTTTGAAGGTGCTTGGGCATGATACTACAACGTGGCTGGAGGGACAAAAACTATTTTCAGTCTCAGCTTCTGTACCTGGTACTCCCTGGCTAGTAAGATGTCTGGATTCGAAATAAATACCTCTTGCATTAAGAGCATCAAAGCGTCTTATAAGGACAAGTTGGAGTCCCACAAACGTGTGCGAGGTATGGACGAGTATCAGGTAGCCGAGAGGGAAACAGGAGGGGAAGCAGGGATGGGGTCAAAGGCAGCAGCACCTAAGGGGCAGCCTGCTAAAAAGCAGGCTATGTTCAAATGTTCCCACGGCTCTGCTTCCAAGGGCGAGCCTATCCCAAAGAAAGCTAGAAGGGAATCGGAGGCTGAAGCTTCGATGCTTATAGTAGTTCCTTCTAGTGTTGAGGAGCAGGGGAATGAAGACGAGGAGGAGGAAGTCCCTGTCCTTCGCTCTCGCGGTCTGCGCAGCAGGGGCCCTGTGATCTTGGAAGAGGGGGAACTCGCGGGTGAACCCGTCGTAGTTGAAGAGGTCGAGCGCCCGAAGTTGACTTGGTGGGGAGGGAGACGTTGAGATTCCGGGGGTCTTAACTCAGCCTGGGCCTTCTTCAGTTCATCAGAGAAGGGTTGAGGTGCAACAGCCTGGGTCTCCCAGTGTATTGATGCCCGCCTCGCGGATTATTGATTCTAGCCCTACTAGTGGGGTATTTAGTGCTAAGGTCTCGATTGCGGAGACCTCCTGTGTTGAGTTGTCGTCTTCCTCGTCCGAAGAACATGGATATTATTTTGGCGAAGAAGTCGATTCTGGCGATGAACCCGCTCTTCTGGACACAAGCAAATTTGCGCACATCACGGAGGAAGAGATACAGGGTTATGACCCTGTGATAGCTTTACCAATAGCAATAATCGCTGCTACTGAAGGTGCTTTCTTTGCCCTCCTGAACTGGTTTCCCCTCAAGTTAGGAACGAGATCTAACATTATTTTTTGATTTTCTTTTACAGGGCAGGCTGCCGGTAATAAAGCCACAACTTCTTCTCATATTGAGGAGATTCACGAGTTGGCCCAACAGGAGGGTCTTTAGGCTTCTATTACTGGAATGCCTCAAGAGAGTGCAGCCGTCGAGGTCGGGGAAGCCTCATCCCCACGTGGCTTATCCAGGAATTTACCATCTTCAGATCCTCAACTTGGTAAGAGAATACTGACGTATTGGATATTCTCCTTATCGTTATCACTGACATTTTAATGGTGTGGTTTGCAGAGAGCACTGGGGTAGCTCAAGTAGAGGGTCCTGCGGCAAGTATTGGCGCAGAAGATAGCACAGTTCAAACTTCGGCCGGGAACCCAGTGCCGTAGCGTTTGTTGTTGCTTTTGTTGCAGTGAAAGCTGCTACGACAATAACTGTCCCGGAGGTATCGGTAACTACCTCAGTATCGACGAACCTATTGTCGGCCTCACCCCTGCACAAGTTGAACTGGTTTCGGTGTCTCATCCAGTCATAGAAAGGGGTCCGGGAGTACATCAGCAGGGTTATCTCCAGTTAACAACATCATGGAAGAGCTATCACGTCAAATGGTGCAACAATTTTTTGCTTCCATGAGATCTTGTGTTGACTTGATCCTTTCTGGGGGCAGTTCTTTCGAGTTTGCCCGGATACTTCTCGAAAATTAGTTTGAGAACATTGGTCATACTGGGAGTCCTTCGCAGGCTAGGGCATGTCTGATGCTGGTTGAGCAGCTGGGGAACCACCTGAAGGAGCTCAAGGCTCTTGAGAATGCTGACTCAGTAGATGAGGCTCGGACGACACTGAGTAAGCTTCTTGCCGCTCAAGAACATGAGCGAAAAGAGATGGAGGAACAAATAGCTGAAGAGGCCCGCAATTTTCAGCATTTCCAAGCTGACCACCAAAGACTGATTGGCGATTCTAAGGAATCTGAAATTGTCATACAGAGTGCAGAGCAGGTTATTGTCACTGCTCGAGTTACCATTGCCAGGGCGCAAGCCTTGATTGAGGCCAATGAGAAGAAACTTATTGTTGCTAGAAAAAGGTTGGAGGAGCTAGAAACTGTGAGGTCACAGGTTCAAGAAAATCTCTCTGCTCATTCCTCCAGATTGGAGTCTCTTCAGGCTCAACTGGCTACGAAGAGATTTTTGTCTGAGGAGGAGCTGCGGGTCCAAACTCTAGTGGAGGCTGAAGGGGTTCGTCAGCACGAGATGCATCGCCTCCGAGAATAAATCCGTTCTTTGGCGAAGCAAGATTATAAGCCTCCTCCTTTCTGTATAGTTTTTTTAACACTTCATTTGTCAAATAAGAGTGTCCGTATTACTTTTATTATTTTTGAATCAAATAATAAAAGTCTTCAAAGTTTTGTTTCATCTTTTTCCTTACTGGCTGTAGATGAACTTGGTTTTAATAACCGTAATCCTTGGCTGTTTGTGAAAACGCAGTCTTTTAGTCGTTTTCATGAGTAATAAACTCAGACTGAACTGAGTTCTTAAGCGAGACTCTCATTTGTAGTGGAGATGCGATTCTGGGAGATGCTACTCTGACTCGTTAACGGAGACGTCGTTCAGGCTCACCAAGGAAGACGCGCGGAATTTTCTTTTTGATAAAGACGCGGCTCTGGCTTAAAGATAAAAAGGCGTTATTCTGAGACGCGAATTTGTGTTCTTCAGTAAAGGGATCGAGGCCTTCATACTTATGGAAGGATGTGGATCCATGGACGCGGCCATTGATTCTGTTAGGATGTAGAATTCAGGATGCAGTGGAGACGCGGTCTTTGGCTCCTCAAGACTGACGCATGGATCTAAGCTAGTTGATGGGGACGCGACACTGGCTCAATGGAGACGCGACTCTGGTTCCTTGATAGAGCGCAAACTCAGGTTGTATTGAGTTTATGATAGAGATGTGACTTTCATCTTATAATGGAGGCGCAGTTTCTGGGTTCCTCAAGAGTGAAGCGCGGGTCTTCGCTGGTTGTTAAGGAAGTAAGCTTCAGGACGCAGCTTTTAAGTTTTTGTAAGTTGATGTGAACTCAATACGCAACCTCTGAATGGACCCAATTCGCTGAGAAAACGCGGCTCTGGACCACTCCAGGAAACGCGGTTGCGGCCCTTTCAGAAGGAATGAAAGGAATGCGGTTTTCAGCTTCATGAAAGGATGCGGATTTCAGGACGCGACCTTTGAGTCTGCGCTTGACGCAACCTCCTAACCGTCACATGCAGCCCATTTTAAAGATCTGGTTGGACCTTTAAATGCCAAGTCGGCGTTGACGATTGGGGACTCATGTCCTCCGATGTTTCCCGAAGCGGCAATCCACGCGTCAGCTCCTTATTGGCTTTGACGTTTGTGCAGGAATTAAGGCTGATGGCTTTGATTTTTACGCCATTAATTGTAAGCCTCATGGCTTGCCTATAAATAAGACTCATTCTCTAACAGTCTATTGCTTAGACCGTTTCCCTTAAGAGCATGCACTCTGAGGGTCTTCGTCTTGACTTATTTTTCTTCTCTTCAAGGGGATATGAACAGCGAGAATTCAAAGCTTCCATGCTCTTATTTAATCTTTTCCAAAGATTATCATTGTCAAGTGATTTCAAGATAAAAAAGCATCGCCTTAAGTGCCTTTTACGGTTGCGCCTTGATGCATAAAGTTCAACCTCTAGAGGGTTCTTTCGCGGGTAAGAACTGCTTGTCGCCATGAAATACTCGGTCCCGCTAAGTTTCTGTTTTCTTGCCCCTCAAAGAGATTCGATCTCTTGATCCTCTTGAAGTCTGACTGATGCGCCCGTTATTCGGAAGTCGCGTCTTTTAGACTTCTTGATGAAGCACGAGTCGATTGACTTTGGATTTTAACTGAAACTCTTTTGAATGCGAGTGTGATGAACTCTGTACTTGGATCTTGATCTTAAGACGCGAGTTTTGTACATAAAGCCCGCGTTTGAGGTTCTTGATTTGAAGAATCTTAATTCTTTCGGGGCCTCTGGACTTGGATGAGGCAACCCTTGTTTCTCAAACACGGGTGTGGCGACTTCTGCGTCTGGTCTACTTTGCGTCTCGTATTTTGAACGCGGGTCTAAACTAGACCGCGTTCAGATTTGTGCACGTCTGAAGTCCACAACTTCAACCGCGTCTGCCCCTAAACTTTTTTGTTTCTGTCTTAACAGAATTTTAACCTTCTGGTTTTTGTTTCTTGCAGGCAGTCTTAGTCAGTCTTTTGCATCTTTGCTGGGCCCCGGGGAGAATATTTCGACCAGCGAACTTGTTCGATGGTTGAGCACTGGAGAAATCAAGGCTCCTGTTCATGGGCGAGGAGGATTTGCGCCACTGATGACATTCGTCAAGACCTTATTGGACATTATGCACCGGTACTGCCTCGGGTTTGTCATGGTCACAGTGGGTATGGTGGTGGATATGGAGGTGGTATGGTCCTCCTGCAGGTCACGGGAAAGAGGACGTCACCTGTAAGGTCTCAGATCCTCCCTTCACCAATCTTACCCTCAGAAGTGACATCGACGAAAAACCCATATTCATTAGATGACTTTCTAGTGGTGGAGATGTTCATCAACGAAGGACTATGGCTCACACCAGTTGGTCGGGTGAAATCAGAATGTTCTTCTGAATTTCGACCTCAAGAGACACCATTGTTCTTGGTTAGTGATGAGCTTCTTCAATGTTTACATCATGCATCATGGTGTAATCAGCATCCGATCGTCTCAACACTGATCAGCTTTTCTTCGACGCTCTTCCAAACATCTTGTATTTGAAGCAGTGTAGATGTTTTGAGGAGTGAGTGCAATCTTTTGCTGAGAGAGACTTCTTTGTACTCTTTTATTATAACACTCAATCTTATTGTATAAGAGAGCGCTTTGTATCACTTTCATATGTTTGAATATCAATAAAAGTGACACTTTTTCTTGTCTCTTTATATGTCTTGAATTCCTTTTTTGCATTGAAAATCAGACACATAGAAGTAGGAACTTTTGACTTGCTAAAAAAATGTGATAATTATCTTAACAAGTCAAAGTTGGGGAAAATTCCGTTTCAGGAATTTAAGAATGCTGTCAGAGGTGCGATGTTAACTTGACAGGAGTAGAATAGTTTTCGTGAACTTGCCAATTTATGAATGAGAATGACAAGCGAAGTTTCCACCCCTACGGAGGATTACAAATGAGTATTCATCAGAAGTTTAATATTAACTTGACTAGGACTTAGCTGGGGATTTGATGGAAACACTGTTAGAGGTGTAATGTTAACCTAACAATATTTTTTAAGTAGACTTGTTATTCTGTAACAAGAATAACATGGGAACTAGACTTGCGGGAGATCTAGGAGAACTTTTACCGTTAGATGTGTGATATTAACTTAACGGGTTGAATTAATCTTGTCAGGAATGTGATATTAACTTGACAAGGATGTGAGTCAGAGGTGTGATATTAACCTGACTCAATGAGAGTTTTAGCTTCATTTGGGAAGACTGAAAGCGTCACTGTCATAGGTGTAATGTTAAACTTGATAGTGAAAGTAATGCTAGAGGTGTAATTTTGAACTTGGCATTGGTCATCTCGACTTCGATAAGGAAGTTCGAGGGAAAGTCATGGCCATAGGTGTAATGTTGAACTTAGCAATGAACTGGACGCTAGAGGTGTGATGTTAAACTTAGCGTCACTCATCTCAGCTTCGATACGTAAGCCTGAGAAAAAGTAACTGTCAGAGGTTTAATATTGAACTTGGCAGCAACCATTGTTCTAAATATCCCCGATATAACCCCGATATTGCTCCGATATTGCGTTTACGGCACCTAGCCGCAATGATTTGGCACATCCAAACCGATATAGCGATTTTCACCTAAAATCGCCGATAAATCGGCATGGACCCGGTATATCGGCCGCAATTTCGGCTATTTTGGACCTGATATAGCGTTTTACACTCAATTTCTAGGTTAGGTATTCGGGTAATTCGAGCGATGTGGCAATGTGGTATTTGTGAAGATTCTACACTTAGATAGTGATTATGCATTTATAAGCTTAATGCAAGTTATCGAGTTAAGTATATGTTAAACATATAAGTATGATGTTTTTTGTAGCTTTATATAATTTATGAATATATTGTCTTATTGAGATGCAATTTAAGACAAGAAGATATATATATATTTACAGTCCGATTTTGACATCCGATTTTTGAAAATATCCCCGACATGTCCCCGATATATTCCCATCCCCGATAAATTTTTCCGGCCGATGTAGCCGCTGTGGCCGCCATTTAGAACACTGGCAGCAACTTAATCGCTGTTAGAGGTGTAATATTAAACTTAACAGTAATTTGTCAGAGCTGTAATGTTAACCTGATAGTAGTCAATTTGCGGTATGAGCAATTTTGAGGATTTATCATTCTATTGATGAGAATTGACAAGTGAAGTTTGGAATGTCAGAGGTGTAGCGTTAACTTGACAAATTTGAAGACTTGCTACTCCATATAGAGCTGAGACAAGTAAAGTTTGTACTCGCTAGGGAGTGTTGAAATTTTTCATTGTCAGAGGTATAGTGTTAACATAGTAATGATTGCATTTGTGGACCTAACCTTTTATGAAAGAAATTGGTAGGGGTTTTTAGTGGAAAGTAAACTGGACTGTTAGAGGTTTAATATTAACGTGACAGAATCCAGTTCATTTCATTAGGGAGATGAACACCGGTATTTTTGTGGTCCTACCATTCTGTGGGTGAGAATTGGTAAGATATTTTAGAGGAGAGCGGGACCCAAGTCCACTAGGATTTTTAGCAAACCCTCAGCTATCAACGGATTTGGTATACCTTTACCAACTACGTTTGAGTTGGGCTAGCCATGCTATTCCCCTCAGCATGATGAGTTATTGAGAACTTATGTTGGGCTTAAAAGTCAATATTTTCCTCTATCCTTGGCCGTCGGAGGCGTCAGATGTCAGTCAGAAGATTAACTAAGCTTAAACCAAAGTTTCGCATTTTGTTTCTTTCTCAGTATTTACATCATGCATCATGATGCAGCCGTTGCTTGATTAGCTTGACACTGATCTACCGTGATGTGATCTAGTAAAGGAAAGAAGCTCTTCTTGGATCTAGAGTTTTGATCAAAGGTGCAATATTAACTTGATCGGGGGAAGAGTGCTATCAGGGATAGTATTTCTTCAGGAATTTGCCATTGATTGACATCATGAGCGTATCACCGTCTGAAGTTATGAGGTGATATGCTTCATTTGAGTAGACCGACTCCACTACAAATGGTCCTTCCCATTTGGGTTGAAATTTTTCTTTTGTCTTATGTATCATTACGATAGGTCTTCTGACGGCTAAGACAAGGTCACCTTTCTTGAAAGTTCGCTCCTTAACTTTCTTGTTGAAGGCTCTGGTAATTCGAGCTTGATAGAGCTCGATTTGTTGTTGGGCTTGCAGACGTTTATCATCTAAAACCTCCAGTTCTTGGAGTCGCAGTTGATGTTTCTCCTCATTTGTCATCTCTGCTGTCAGGGCGACACGTAGAGATGGAATTTGGATTTCTAATGGAAGTACGGCTTCATACCCATATAGCAAAGAGAATGGTGTAGCTTTCGTTGGGGTTCGAACTGTCGTGCGATAGGCCCATAAGCATTCACCTAATTTGTCGTCATAATCACGTTGGCTTTTCGATACGAAGTTCTTGAGAAGCTTGCCAAAATTCTTGTTGAAAGCTTCTGCAAGCCGTTAGCAGCTGGGTAGTATGCCGTTGAGGACACACTCTGGATCCTGAACTTGTTGCAGAACCTCTGAAAAGCTTGACTGACGAACTGGGGCCCATTGTCATGGACAATTCGCCGTGGCACACCAAAACGGTAGATGACGTGATGTTTAACGAATTTGATCACATTAGATGTCTTTACCTCCCTCAAAGGGATAGCTTCGGCCCATTTAAAGAAGTAATCGGTTATGGCTAAGATAAACCGGTGTCCTTTGGATGATGGTGGGCTTATAGGGCCGACTACGTCCATCCCCCGCATCTCAAATGGCCAGGTAGAAGTTGTAGAGCGAAGATACCTTGGTGCTTGACGGATAAAATCGCCATGGACTTGGCAGGCGTGACATCGTTTGACATAAGTGATGGCGTCAGGGATCATCCTGGGTCAATAATATCCTAATCTTCGGAGTCGATCCCCAAGCTTTGGACCAAGTTGATGAGCTCCACACATGCTGTCATGCGCTTCTTTGAGTACCTCCTGCGCCTCTTTTCGTGACAGACAGCAGAGCAAGATCCCGTCATGTGATCGACGATACAGTATCCGCGTGATCGCATTATAGTAGAATTTGGGGGCTTTCCTTCTAATGACGGACGCTTCTTTGAGATCATCAGGAAGGATGCCATACAAGGCATAGTCAATGTAAGGGAATCGCCAATCCCTAGGCTCTGGACCGGCTGACGACTCAAGAGCTTCTTTGACTTGACAACCTCCTGTCGGCTTTTGGTGATCTTCAAAAACGATTCTTGGGCAATATAAGTCATGGCTGTAGACAAGTATTTTCTTTACTACTCCAGCTGGAAGGGCTAAAGAGGCAGCGTGAGATGCCAGTGCATCTGCATGCGATTTTGCTGGCGTGGTACATGGTCGATGTAAAAGTTTCCGAACCCCTCGGCCATAGAGATAGTTGCCTTATAATAGGGTATTAAGTCTTCATGTCTGTCTTCGTACTCCCCGCGAACTTGGTTAACGATGAGTTTAGAGTCACCATATGCCTCGAGATTTTTAACGCCAATCTCATCGGCGATTTGCATTCTAATCAAGAGGGTATTATATTCCACTACGTTGTTGGAGTAGAGCTCGGTTAATGAGAAAGCTCGAGGAATCACATAGTTCTGTGGGGAGACGAGTACTATCCTTACTCCGACTATTACATGCCCTTGCGGACCTGTTCTCGATGCACCGTCGAATAAGAGTTGCTACACTTGTCTTTCAAAAGATGTCTGGGTCAAACAAACTTCAGCGACTTCGTCTGGGAGATCTTCGTAAAGTTTGGTTGTTCTCGGATCTGGATGCTCCGCCAGGAAATTCGCCACCGCTGGTCCTTTCACGGCTTTTTGTGGTAAAAAGCACATTTCATATTGGGATAGCAATATGGCCCATTTTGCCAGTCGACCGTTTAGTGATGATGGATTCGTCATGAGTAAACTTAAAGGGTTAACCCTTGATATGACGTTTATAGTCTGGCCCACTAAGTAATGTCGCATTTTCTGGACAGCGAATACCAATGCCAAACATTCCTTTTCGATCGGGCTGTATCGATGCTCGGCTCCGATCATAGTCCTACTCAGATAGTAGATTACTTGCTCATGTCCCTGATCATTATCTAGGCTAGCAAAGCTCCTTAAGAATGATCCATCGCTCGAATATATATCAGGAAGGTTTTTCAGACACCGGAGCTGTAAGGACCGGTGGTTGCGTGAGGTATCGTTTGATTTCCTCGAATGCTTGTTGGCAAGCATCATTCTAGATGAATGACACCCTTTTTCATCAACTTGGTAAAGGGTTGGCATCTTCCAGAGAGATTTGAGATAAACCTTCGGATGTATGCCAGTCGTCCTTGCAATCCCCTAAGCTCCCTGAGGTTTCTTGGAGGTTGCATCTCCTGGATAGCGCGAACTTTTTTCGGGTCTAAATGAATTCCTGTGGAAGTTACACAAGCCCTAGGAATTTGCCGCTGGCCACCCCCAAAAAGGATTTGGTGGGGTTCATCTTCAACTGATGTGCCCGCATGATTTCAAAGATTTTCTTCAGATCGACTATGTGATCACCTTTGGTGCGGCTTTTCACTGCAATGTCGTCAATATAGCATTCCACTGTTTTACGTATGTACTCGTGGAAAATTGCATTCATAACTCTCTGATATGTGGCCCCTGCATTCTTCAGTCCGAAAGGCATGACAGTATAGCAATATACTCCCAGCGGTGTCCTGAAGGAAGTATGTTTTCATCATCAAGATACATTTTGGTTTGAATATACCTTGAGAATCCATCCATGAAGGACATTCACTCAAACCCGCACGTATTGTCAATCATGACGTCCGTGATTGGGAGAGGGAATTCGTCTTTGGGACAGGCCTCATTTAGATTGCGAAAAACAATGCAAATCCAGATCTTTCCGTTCTTTTTGGCAACGGGGACGATATTGGCTACCCAATCAGGATGTTGCTCTTCCCTAATGAAGCCAGAGTCTATGAGTTTTATGACTTTTGACTGGATTGCTTCCATTATTTCTGAGCGGAGCCGTCGCTGCTGTTGTTTGACTGGTTTCACGTCTGAATTAATGTTAAGGCGATGCATAGCCACTCGAGGATTAAGCCCAGGCATGTCCTCATAATTCCAAGCAAAAACATCTATATACTCTCGCACAAGAGATATTAAATCTTCTTTCTCGGAGGATGATAGGCTTTCGCTTATAAAAATCGGCTTAGGATTAGCCCCATCTCCCAGATTAATCTGGGCCACTTTATCCTCCGTGGGCGGCTCACGCCGTTCAAAGCGAGTATCTCATAGAGTATTTAGGTGTTTGATTCAAGGATTTGTATCATACTGGATCATCTCTTCATCTCTATCTTCCAGGCGGCTTGCTGAAACCATATATACTGGAAGTTCTCCGAAGAGGTTGCCAACACTAACATCCGACTCCCACGATGGCGTGCCAGATGAATAGTTGTGGTATAGTAATTTTTCAGACTCAGAGGCTGACGGAATTGGGGTTGACACATAACCCAAACCCCTGCGAGTTTGATGGTAATAATCAGGGGTTTTCCCTTTCGGAACAAAAGACCGGAGTATGGTTCTCCTTCCTTTGCCGAAGTTCAACTCAGGACCGTTTGCCAGATCATACCCCATGCTTTCCATCATTCTGAGTACATTTGGCTCATAATGGGTGAACTGAAGAGGTTCATTCTCGCTTTCTAACTTTTCATGAGACATCAGCTCGGACTTGATTTGTCCGAAAAGGATTGGTTTTTGGCCTTTGCGTCTGGCTGGGACCATGAATATCGATTCCTGCGCATCACCGACATCTTGGTACGTTTCGAAGGATGACTTCATTGGTACATGTATTGATGTCAGAGCATCCATTGCCGACGAGGGGTCATTATCCACTTCAGTACTAGTGTGTGATGGCACTGAATCAGAAGCGATCACAGAAAAGTAAGTCAAATTTAAATCTTCATTAATATACCACCCGCCTACATCATTGGCGGTGTTATTAACATCGAGCTTATTAATACTCGTTACAAGTGGATCTAATTCCCACATGCACTCTTCTTTCTCTGGCTCAGTGTCAGCTTCATTACCAGAGTCTGGTTCCTCTGGTTGTAGGTTCTCGTTTGTTTCCAAAGAGTCCTGGTACATGAGAGAGTCTGTGAAATAGTTCTTTACCCCCTTGAACGGATGCCTTTCAGCAATCAACGTTCGTACTTTCCCACTCCCGTCGATGTATTCATAACTTGGTGGAGAGTGGAAGGGACGATGGAATTACGATGAATCCATGGTCGTCCAAGCAGCAAATTGTATGACGTGTCGGCATCGATCACATAGCACGTCACTTCAGACTTTAAGTCCCCAAGTTGGCATTTGAGCTTGATCTTTCCCATTAGGCGCGTACCATTAGCATTGAAACTATAAATGATAGTCTGGGTGACACTCAATCGGTAAGTAGGAATCCCTAAATGTTGCATGACCCGACGAGGCATAATGCTCAACGTAGATCCTAGATCTCCGTGGATGTGGCTTACTTCTCATAATCCAATATACCCTGTGAAGTATAGGGGCCGATCATGTTTCCCCTTAACCTGCATATCATCTACCGTAAAGGTGATGCAGGGATCATTTTGGGAGGCATGGAGGCAATCCTTTACATCTCCCTCCCGTGGTCCACCCGGTATCTGGGTCATGAAGACCTCAGCATTAGCTAGGGCTTCCCTCAGAGCCTCTCTGGTTGACTTTGATAGCCTCAGGAGTTCGTAAAGGGTGATTCTGGCTGGGATACTGGCCAGTTGAGGCAGGACGTCGAAGCGATAAGGTGTTGTTGATCCTTCCGCGTTATCCTTTGGGAGAGCTTTAGAAAATCGAAGCTCTTTCTGCTTCTCCACCAGTTGTTTCGTGAAAGGCTTGGCTGACTCCGTAGCAGGTTTAGGAGGGCTTGCCACCATTTCATCATACTTTTTTAAATATGACTGACCCGAACGAGTTTCTGCCACGAGTGGTTTATTAGGTTCTGCAGCAAGAACTATTGTTTCATCTTCTGAATCAGTTAGTGAGGGACGTCGGTTTCTACTTCCCGGTAAGAAGCGCACACCACATTACAGGATGAAGCTTTCGCCTTGCCTTTGGCCCTTCTGCTGGTAATAGTGGTCCATTGCTGGTTGTCCACCAGGTGGGGATGAACCCACATAACTTTCCCTTGAGGTGTGGGGACAGATACAAGACCCTTCTCTTGTTGATGATGAGGGTCCATATTGATTATTTTTAGTTCCCCTTTCGGGATGGGAACTACTCCGGAGGGTGCTGGAGGTTGTCTTCCAAACTGGAGGAATAATGTCATATTAGCCGCACTTTCTTCTGCTCTGGACGGAGTTTTAATACCTCTGCATCAATTAGGGTCTGAAGGATGTCTTTGAAGACATAACAGCTCTTGGTGGGGTGTCCCAGCATCTTATGATACAGGCAGTAGTTAGGATTATCGTTTTACCGACTTCTTCAGGACGTCTAGTTTCAAGGAGCTTCAATCTGTTGCTCTTGTTGAGTAACTTGAACAACGAATCAACATGTTCATCTTTGAAGGAATATTACTTATTGGCGCATGGCTGACTTGGAGCCACTTCTCTTGACCGGCTGAGGTTTGACAGGGGATTTGGTTTCTATCGCCAAGTTATCTTTCCTCTTTGGTTGAAATGATGTTTCTGGCGTGCGTCTTGTTGACCTTTCGGGTCTGGGTTTGTTTTCTTCTACCCTAACCCTGGCGACAATTTCTAAAGCCTGTTCACCTTGCTGGACCAATTGCTTCCAGGTGCGATTTTCAGCAACTCCTATTTGGGCTAGAAGCGACGTTTGTAAATTGTGGCAGCATGTTTCTACCAGGGTGACCTGGGTCATACCGCTAGGACATCGGAGTGCCATATTCCGAAGTCTTTCTACAAATGATTTGACTGACTCTCCCTTTCGCTGCTTTGTGGCCAAGAGAGTTGGCATTGTGATCTCTAAGTCATCTTCAAAAAAGCGTGTTAGGAAGAGCTTCTCCAGATTACTCCAATTTTTAATGAAATTTTCTGGGAGCTTCATGAACCATTCAAAGGCAAGCCCTTTTAGAGTGCCGATGAACAAACGTGCCAAGATGACATCATTATCTACCATGTTCCCCGTCTGAGATTTGAAGTAGTAGATATGTTGGTTCGGTGACCCTTTGCCGTCAAACGCCTGTAGGGTCGGAGCTTTGAACTTGGGGGGTATGGAACAAGGTTCCATTCGGCCGGATATGGCCGGACCACTCTTACTTCTTGGAGGCCTTTCCGATTAGTAAGGGCCTCTAGACGTTGCTCCAATTGACTCATTCTTTTAGAATGAATTCTTCCATAGTCCGGGTTGCCTTTCCTCTTAGATGAGGATTTAGACGACTCAGAAGTAGATTGCTCTTTCTCTTCGATATGCACAGAAGATGAGATTTCTCCTTCTTTTCGTTTGCCTTTAGACTTTTTAGAGGAGGTTTTATCATTTGACTTCCTCTTGTCTTCAAGCAATTGTGCCCATGGTTCAAAGACTCGGCCGAGTCGGAGACGAGTCAGCCGAGTTGTATCTGTCTCGGCCCGCTCTGAGACGAGTCTGAGTCACGAGTCGGTCGACTCAACTCAGAGGACACCGACTCGTCCGAGAATTGAAGTTGACTTGGTCGACTCGGCCGAATCGGTCGTGACTCGGCCGAGTCGGTCGTGATTCTCAGCCGAGTCGGCTCGAAACGTATATTCAACTGTGACGAATAGGTATAAAGAAAAAAAAGAAAAAGAAAAAAAAGAAAATTACCTCTCTCGCTCAGCTCTGGAGATCGCCGTCGCTGCCCGATCGTCGCCGCTCAGATCTGGACTCCGCCGTTGCCCGATCGCTGTCGGCCGCTCCTCCCCAGCCCCAGGTGATGTTCCTCTCTCTGTTTCTCTCTCCCCTCCCTCTCTCACCCGCTCTCTCTATCCCCCTTTTCATCTCCCGTCTCTTTCCCTCCTCCCTCTGTTTCTCTCCCCCACCCTCTCTCACCCGCTCTCTTTCTCTCCCTTTCCATCTCCCGTCTCTCTCTGTTTCTTTCCCCTCCCCCTCCATCTCTCTCCATGTTTTCGATATCTCCCCCCTCTCCCCCTCCGAGGTATAAGAGAAGCAGATGATGACGGTGGTGGTACAGATGTGAGGGTTTTATCCAATTCTAGTAATGATGATGGTGAAATTGGTGATGATAATGATGACAATGATGGCGATAATGGCGGCGGTGATGGCAATGACAATAATGAGAGCAACAATAGTGCTGATGGAGGAACTTATAATCTTGAAGGTCATATGCAAATGTTGAGTTTGACATCAGGCCAATATTATGGTGTGATATATGTTCATGACTACAAACCACAACTTGAGAGATACATGAGCACTAATATCGATTTATCTACTTACCGTAGAGATGATTATGATAATAATTTTATGCTTTATCGCAATTCAATGTGAAAATAACTACATTAGCATGTTTTTATGAATATAGTTAGTGTAATTTACTATATTGTGCATGTATTTTGATATGTTTCTACCGATGACGCGTGTATTTATGCTTTCGCTTTATGTTTAGTGTGCTGGGTGATATGTTTTGGACATGTGATAAATGAATGTGGATGTTTATATTTTTTTAAGATTTATCGTGATTTTTTCAAAATTTTTTGAGCTTTATTTGTAGCGTTTTGCGCTTATCGCCCGAGACGGATCCGAGTCGCCGAGACCGATCCGTCTAAGTGCCCGCCGAGTCGGCGGCCGAGACCGCGACTGTGAACCATGATTGTGCTAGCATCAGTTTGAGAGAATCGATGGATTCTTGTTGAGCACGAATCATCTCAAATTGTTCCCTCTGGACCTGGGCTTGTTGCTCAAAGCGCCTGGCTATCTCCTCCGGAGTATATGTCATGTATATGAAGGCTTCCTTATCTATGAAAGAGTTTGAAGCCTGCGACTCTGCAACGGCGGAATGTAAGTCATTTACTTCAATGCCCTGAGCTAAGGCACTGTAATCGATCGGGGTTGCCCAGTCCGAGTACGAGTATGCTGATACACTTCTCCTGGTTCCGTCTCAGACTCGTCGGAGCTGACCAATGGTTGTTTGCCCCTACTTCTGCTTGCCATATTTGCAGTGATTTCAGGGTACTCCGTGTCAGAGAAGGTCCTCCTTCTGCGGGAGCGATATCTTTTAGCTGAGCGGGAAGTTGGGGTCGACTGTCTGAATATCGGCTGTCGGCTCGTATGTGAACTGCAGCGGCATTCAGAGAGCATTGCTGTGATAAGCCGTTCACAACAACAAGATGGAGTGATCAAATTAGCACTCCTCTTCCTTGTCAAATAATCTCTTAGGTACGCGGGAGGGAGATCGAAGAGATTGGCCTCGGATTGTCGAGGGCTTTTCATCTTTTGAGAGCTATACTTGCTTCGTAAAGCTGAGACGCAAGGTTCTTAGACGCGGAGCTCACGTCCTGTAAGATCAACGCAGTTCTCGCGTTTTGGCTCTGAAACGCGAGTCTTGCGCCTCTGCTGAGAAGAGACGCGGCTCTCGCGTTATTGATTGTCGCATCTGGGTAGTGACACTTGAGAAACGCAGGCCTTTTGGGTCCCACGTATAACTGTAGAAGCGCGGGTCTCGTGTCTTGGATGAGGAGCATGGACCTTGCGCTGCTGATCGTTGCGTTTGAGAAGTGGAGCTTCAGAAACGCAAGTTTAGTGAGCCTCACGTTTAGGTTTCCAAACGTGGACTTCACGTATCTGCTGTGATTCAGAAGAAACACGGGCTTGATCCTAGCGTCCTACATCTGTTGGGCAGACAGTTGTTCCAGCTTGTAGTTGACGCGAACGCCGTCTCTGTCGTCGCTCAGCATTCCGGTTACGTCGTATGGGTTGATGGGAACCCCCGGTAACTTGGCGCTGAGGAGGGGGATGGGCATGAACGGGCTGAACATCAGCAACATTAACCACGCGGGTCTCATGGGAGACGTTGACGCGGGCGTTACGTATGATGCGGTTAGCCACGACATCCTTCTTGCCAGTCGCGTCTGAGGGAATCTCAGAGCGGACTCGAGAGCAAGTTCTCGAGGAGACTTTGCGGTAGACCCGCGCCTTAGGGCTTTTGGAGCCGGAAGAGAGGAACTCTTCATATTTTGCCTGGTCGAACTCCACGACAAGTGATTCGATCATTTGTTTCATATAGGTGACGTCACCTTGCGCCACAACTTGCTCGTCAGTAGAGAAAGTCGTCCCCAGCAGAGTCGCCATCTCTTATATGGTGGGGGGAAATTGAAGATTGAGAAGTAAATTCTTTATTTGATTGTAAAGAAAATTAAGGCGGATCAATAATCCTCTTACAAGAGAGGGAAAATATTCAAGCTTGAATCTCCCCTTTGTTTAGTGCTGGGTTCTTGATGTGGCGGTGGAAAGTGAATCTTGTTTTTCGTTGACCGGGTGAACGTCAGGATCTTTTAGGAATCCCCTTTGGGTAGTAGACGAAGTAACACAGCTTCTGTCCGCCTAGAATGTCAAAGAGAGTGTGGGCAAAGACGAACTTGTGCACGACAAGTTGTTAGAAGAGTTGAACTCTCTTTCTTTTCAACTGGAAATCTTGGTATTTCTACGACTTACAACTGAAGTTCTTTTTTATCAAGAATTATCTGACCTTTTTTTCTCTCTCCCCCTCCATAGCAAACTGGGCTATTTATAGAGGTTTCAGGGGGTAAACGTGTCCCCTAAAAATACTTCATAATGGGGATTAATTCCCTCACTACGCGGGCAGTAATTGACCCAGTAATAAGGGTAGTTACAACTGAGACGCAGGTTTTGAACCTTGCGTTTTGCTGCTGAAGTAATTCTTGAGAGACGCGGGTTTCCAGCTCTGCGTCAAGCTTCGCGTGAGACGCGGGCTTTGGACTCTGCGTTTTGGCACTGCAATAATGCTGAGACGCGGGTTTCAACCCTCGCGTCTTTGGTCCTCGCAGTGATGTCGAGACGCAGGTTTCAACCCTCACGTCTTGGTGCTGCACTGATGGCGATGACTAGCCCTGCGTCTGGAATTTGGATTCTACTTTTTGATGACTTGTTTTCAGTGATTTTTAGACAGCATACAGTATCGTATGTTGGTGTCATAACGACAATCCAACATGAATAATCAAGATAACAAACTAACCGACACATTAGATAAGCTTGATCATATTATTAAGCAACTTCAGGAAATGATATAATCTCAAAACACAAAGGCACATGATAGTTCCAGTGATTATGAATGTCGTGAGGGTTATAGGCATTATCTTTTAGACAAATTACACAACCTATGTCAGGGTAATCTATCTGTTAGAGATTACATAGACATATTTGAGGACTTAACACGTCGTTGTGATGTAAGATAGCACCGTTCCCAGACCGTAATCAGGTTTGTGTCAGGTTTAAGATTTGATATTAGGCGTGTTGTGATCACTAGCTCCTATAGTGTGGACTCCGTTGAAGATGCTTTTGATTTTGTTCTAAAAATAAACTTGACTTTCAAGGGAATAGTCAGTGCCAAAGCCTGAGAACAATGTTTTAAATGTGAGAGATACGAACATTATGAATACCAGTGCCTCTTGGAGAGTCGATATGTTAATTTTATGCTTAGTGATGATGTTGACTATTCAATGGTTGTTGAGGATGTCCACATTCATTCTGAGATTTTACTATCGTTGAGGATGTACCAGTGACATTGTGGATGTGTTAGTGGATTCTAGTACACCCACACCTGATGTGACTTATATTCATGAGGAAAATCAAGAGAGTCGAGAAACAGAGGGTGAATCTATTATGTCTATTTCTAGCATTTCTTTTTCTAGTCAATGATTAGTGTTTCTTACTATGGTACATCATGTTAGTTCTGATATTTCTTCTTTTAGTGGTTATTTGGAGTTCTCTTTAGAATTTCTTTAGATTTCTATCAGTCCTAGTAATGGTATATCATTAGCAGTGTCTGAAGTATGTTCTCCTAGATAATTCATGTCGCTTTCCCCCTTATATTTAGGAGTTGACCCTAGTGAGTTAGTTGCATTGCATTTTCCCGTTGTACATGATGAAACTCCTGGACAGATAGCAATTTATAATGATGACTATATTTTGTTGTATTTTCACATAGTAACTTGCAGGGATTTGCAGTTAATGAAGTGACGAGTGTGTTTCACCATGAGATTGTGATGTTGCAGAGTCAACGTACATCTACGGGTTCTGAAGAGGATTGCTTCCATCACCAATGAGTTGGATATCTCATGAGATTCTGGTATCAGCCCGACTTTCAGTGGAAAGGATTTGACTCTACTGCATCTACCCTTCTGGATTTATCATCGCTTACAACAGATCGATCACAGAAGCCAACTCCACCTCCACCGCCTTGGATCAGCCTATATGGATATCTACTGGTTTCACGACCACCATATGGCCTGATTGAGAGCCGAAGAGATATATACTCGACAAAGTCGAGTTTTCCCATCCCCCGGGGAATGATAGAGACAGCTAGTGCTTTAATTAGCTTATTTAAATTGGTTTAGTAATTATTTTATTTTAACTTATTTTACTTTTCTTTTTTAGTCTCACATTGGTTATTGTGGGAAGTCTTTTGTGATGTAGGCCTATATCAGGCCAAGACTACTATTGTTTTTCGGATTTGATGATTATGATTAAAAATACTTGTTTAAGCTTTTGTTTAGCCAGTATGCTTTTGGGTGAGATGTCCTAGGGAGGCTAAGAAACCCTGGTTGAGATTTTTTGGTGTTTTTATTCCATTATCCCTTTCTTGTAGTTCGTCACCATCAGCTATTATACACACATAGATATTCTTCGAATATAAAAGTATTACTCTCACCACAATTTTAGAGTTTTGGTGTAGTGTTAGAGATTTTAATATGGTATCATAGCAACTTAGGTTTAATTCCCACCATGCTTGTATTTAAAAACTCAGATTTAAAAATAAGAATACTGCTGTGCAAAAACTCAGGTTTTGGCCCATGTAAGGGAGCTCGGCGTGCATCTGGCGTGTTAGAAATAAAATATTACTCTCATCACAACTTCAGAGTTTTGTGTAATAAAGGGGGCTTTAATAAATACCAACAATTCTCAAACATGTCCTAGACACTGCTCATTCTTTGACACGTTTGCAATGTTCTCGAACACTTTTGTCAGACTCATTACACATAAGTGATATATATCTACTTTCATTATTAATTGGAAAACTGTTATTTGATTGAAAAAAAAACTTGAAAATAGTTACTTGTCTAAGATTATAATGAATTTAGGTTGAAGAGCCAAAGTTAATTCAATGCACAAAGTCAAAATATTTGATATGTTAATACCAGCAGAGAAAAGTATTATATCTTATGCTATTATTTGTAACGAGGAAAATGAATTTTTTGCATGTGTCTTTGTGTATATATGTACACATGTTGGTCTCCGACCCAAAGCCCAAGTCGAGCCCCCAACACCATCACCACTACCAACAACAACCAACCCGAAAAACCCCCCCACACCCCCCCACACCCAAAAAAAAAAAAAAAAAAAACCACCTAACTTTGTGTGCTATGTTTGTACTTATAATGCATATGTGATATTTATTGTCATGTAACCATGTCTATGTTTTTGCTTGTTAGTGAAGAGGCATGGTAGTCAGTTTCGATATTTAAATCTTTAGACATATGAATAAGTGTCAATTTCTCTATTACCTGGGTACTTCAAAGTCAAGGAAATGAGGGGGAAATGATGTTAATTTAAGGTGACAGATCATATTTTATAATCTGAGAGGGAGGGAGGAAATGAGGGATTTAAGACTAGATTTAAATATTAATGGTGAAGGCTTAAAATTTTTTATTTTGAAAGATCTACGTGAGGTTAGAAGAAAACTGATTTGGACATAGACTTATACCTTTCCAAATTTTAGACAAATTATGTACTTGAGTGAGGCATGCATGTTAGAGAACTTCAATCTAATATTATAAGTGGTTTTACTTGAATGGTTAGGTCTACGATGGGAAGACGGCTTAACCCTATATTGGGTAGCCAAGTTTATTTATATAGAAAAATAAATAATAAAAAGAATTTACAATTTTGCCCCTAGTTACTCTAATACTCCTCCTCAACCTAGAGCATAGATATCAATCATGTCCAGCTTGTTACATAGAGTCGAAAACAGTTTCTGAAATAAAGCTTTGATAAAAATATCACCCACTTGTACGCTTGAAGTAACAAAAGACTTAGCAATCCGCTTGGCCATAACCATATCTCGAAAGTAGTGACAATCAACTTCAAGATGCTTCGTCCTGTCATGAAACACATGATTATTGGCGATATACATAGCCGTCTGGTTATCACAATACATCACCATAAAGTTAGAAGAGACCATTCTTATCTCACATATTAACAACTAGATTCAAATCATCTCACATGTAGTATGTGCCATAGCTTAATACTCAACTTCAACGCTCTAGCAACTACTTTCTGTTTCTAAGTGCGCCATGTGACAAGGTTGTCACCTACAAATGTACAATCTCCACTAATAGAGCCACAATCAATAGGGTCACCAGCCTAATCAATATCAAGACATCCAACAATAATACTGAGATGAGAAGACGGCTGATAAACAAGCCTCTACTAGATGCCCTTTTTGGATGCCACAGTATATGACAAGTAGCATCCCAGTGAAGCTAATGAGGAGTCTGCATGTACCGACTCAACAAGCCAATAATAAAGATAATATCATGCCTCGTGACAGCCAAATAATAAGTTTCTCAATCAATCTATGATATCTACCAGGATCCTAATGAGCATTACCTAAGTTCTGATCAAATCGAACAATAAGGTCCATCGGTGTATCAACTTGTCTAGAACCCAATATATCTGATTTGGTTAAGAGATCAGGAGGTGCTTGACAGAGAGAGGCCTTTCGGAGAGCGAGCAACCTCAATCTCAAGAAAATAACGAAGGTTACCAAGATCTTTCATATGAAAATGAGTGCTAAGTACTCCTTAAGGGTAACAAGACCTGTTGGCCCAAAGGCCCATCTCTCTAGTTTTGATGATGATTAACTCATGTAGTTATAATACTAATGATCTTGTGTTTATATAGTTTCAGATATTTAATCAAGATCTTAGTCGGTGTTTAGCTTCAACGAAAGATTCAAAGTCAAGTTTTGAAGCTAGTACGTGTTGATTCAAGAGCTCGCGCATTAAGATCGCATCAAGTACTCAAGAGGAGTTTAGCTCACGAATCAAAGTGTGGACCAAGTCAAGATGGAGAAAAGATTTTCAAGACTTGAGTTTAGTTTGTAAGTGTTAAGATTTGTGTTTTAGACAATGTTCTAAAAAGCGGTTTCAGTACGCGCGCGGTTCGAGAGCACATAATGCTTAAACGGTTTAAACGGTGATTAAACGGATTAAACGTTTTATTATTATTTTAATATATAATATTATTATAATACTTAAAACATACAAATATGAATTGTATAATCTCTCAAAAAAACATAAAAGATATAACAAACATAATTTGAAAATTAAATTGCTAGTACTAAGTGAAATTTAAAAAGTAAAGAGGACTTATCTTTTTGCTCGTCATATAATGCGTTAAATGATGAATCAGCAAATTCCTTTAGAGTGCAAATAATTATCTAATATCTGTAAATACAAAAAAAGATCTATTAGATGATTAATCTATCGAAGTGTAAATTTACAAATTACCAAAAAAACTTAATGCCATAATGAAATTATGAAACAAAAAACCACAGGCCAACATCATAATCACGAGACGGCATGGCACATCATAAAATATTAGCAAACCACATAAGTACATAACCACAGAAAATCAAGTCAACATCATAACCATGAGGCGACAACATAAGCCATTAGTCTTTTACATCTAAATCAAAAAATAAAAACAAGTTTTTTTTTTATCCAAATAACATAAATAGCCATCTCCAACTCCATCTACTCATCCTCCTCATCATCTTCATAGTGAAGATCAGGATCTGACTCCTCAGAACTATCCACAAAGTCTTCAATGTCAACACCACCATCTTCTCTCAAATTTTCATCTGGATTATCCTCAGAAATGTCATCAAGTGTTGCACTAGACGAGCCCTCTTGTGCACTCCTCCCCTCTGCAACTCTTCTCCCTGCAATCCTGTTGCTCCTTCTAATGTGATCTTCATTAGCCCCACTTGCCGCTGCCACAAGATCCAATGTAAGGCCAGAACCAGGGAAGATCTCTTCTTCCTCATTGTTCTCTCTCTCTCTAACGAGTGTGCTCTTCCAATGCAATGCTCTCGAATCATCTTCTCCTACAAGCACATCTTTGTACTCTTGCGAATTCCTCTTCTTTGCAGTTCTCCTTCTTGTCATTTTTTTGTTAAATTGCACAAAAAGTAGATCATTCAATCTTTTGGAATCCAATCTGTTCCTCTTCTTAGTATGTATCTACAAAAATTAGTATAGTACACAAAGAAATAGAGTTAAAAAATCAATTAGAGCAAAAATGAACTTCATATTTAAATGAATGAAATTTTAATCTTAATATATTTACCCCCTCAAACACACTGAAATTTCTCTCGCATCCTGATGAGCTACTAGTCAAGCTTAGAATCTTGATTGCCATCTTTCGAAGGTAGGGTACATCTCCTCCATAAAAACTCCACCAATGTGCTGTTAATAAAATATTTCACACTATTTTAGTTACTTAGTAACTTAGCAAATTAAAAAACATGATTAGTGATTTTAAACATCAAGATTACCTGGATCAAAATTGTCTGTGCCATTAAAACCCTTGCGGTACCTTTCTGCCATTCCACTTCCCATAAGTCCCTCCTTCATCTTATAAGAAAGGACCTCACTTGATCCAATTTTATCCTGAATGTCCTCATCTTGGTAAAACACACTAATACAACTCATAAGTGCGGTAATCACACGTGAATTATCTTGGATTGCCCTATCCCTATAATAATAATAGGGATTCAAGTAGTAGGCAGCCAAATGAAGTGCACTATCAAGTCTTCCTCTAGATTCTTTCTCAATTATATCAATTATTGGCCGATAGGTAGTCACTTTCCTATTGCAAGCAGCTTGAACTTCATTCTTGGCATCTTCAAGCATACCATACACAAAACCCATGGAGGGTCTTCGATCAGCATCGACAATCCTTAACAATTTGAAAAGAGGAGTATACATCTTTAAAAGCTCCCTTGCATTGGTCCAAAAGATATCAGAATATATTGTAGCCTTTGTCACTCTCCCCTTCTCTGTCTTCGACCACCTGTTATCATCCCATTTGGTTGAAGACACCATCGCAGCCAACTGTGATTTCTTATCCACAAGACAACTCAAACTAAGAAAGGTGGTGGCAAATCTAGTGATCCCCGGCCGAACAAGATCCCTCCTATTGGTGAATTCACGCATCAATGCGAGAGTGCTATGATGTGCATAAAGAAAGACCGTGAGCGATCTAGCCTTCTCAATCACCAACTTATACTTTTTTAGCTTTCCAATAGCCTCCAACATAAGATCAATTGTGTGGGCTGCACAACTACTCCAAAAAATATTAGGTCGACTAATCTTCAATATGTTCTTCGCTGCCATATTAGAAGAATGGTTATCTGTTACCACTTGTAGCACACGATTTTCTCCAACCTCCTGAATACACTTCTCCACCCAATTGAATATATACTCTCCTGTGTGTGCATTGCACGAGTCTTCAATAGACTTAAGAAAATGTGTGCTTGTCTTGCAATGAACACACAAGTTCATCACACTCCTGTGTTTCCTGTCTGTCCACCCATCAGTTAGGATGCTGCACCCATATTCATCCCATAATTCTTTAGTTTTATCCATCTCTTCATCAATCTTCTTGTATGCCTTATTTAAAAGAGGCACTCTAAACTGGTACTGGCTCGGTCCCTTGTATCCAGGCCCATGGTGCCCAACAAACTCACAGAATAAATCAAATTCTTCATCATCAAAGGCATTAAAAGGAATGCCTTTAGCATATGCCCACATGGCGCAATGATCATGAGCCAACTCCTTAAACTTTCTCTTCTCGGCTTCATTAATTGATGTTTGCTTCCACTTTTCACTAGCCACAATCCTGTTTAATGGACCAACTACACGAGGCCTCTTTTCCCCGATGAGTTCTGGATCCATGGACTCTCTTTCTGCTGAAATGAGCACCTCTTCTCGAAGTTCATTCTCAGCCCTCTTCTTTTCGACTTTCTTCTTTTGGGGCCCAGACAAAAATTCCCTGACTATCTTCCTGTCTTCATCAGTCTGCATCACGCAAGCTTTAACATCTCCTCCTATCCCAGCAACATGTTGCTTAAACCTGTAAATTCCTCCCTTAACAATCTTGTGACATTTATTGCACTTCACTTCATTGTAAGAATTTTTCTTAACAAGCTTTCCATAATTCCACCCAATATCAGTAGAGCCCGATGGCTTTAGTGGAATCTCATCTTCACTTGATGCACTTGGTTGCCCACTTGAACGTGGACCACTAACACCAACACTTGCATTGGATGCCGAGGAAGACATGTAGATTGTAATGTGCAATGATCCTACATCCAAATTCATTCACAAAACACAAAATAAAAGATCAAACGTATTAGGATAATAACATAAAATAACTGAAATTAACTGAATTTTTCATTCTAATATCAACTACACATATTTATCATTTTTGTGCATTGCATGACTTATTTTGTGCATTTTTATTCATTCTATTATTATTATTCCACTAATTGAAATTTTGTATTTTTTTGCAGGAGTTTGGCAAGGAAATCAACTACACATTGTAATAGAATTTATATGTAATGACATTGTAAAAGCATATGAAAATTTTTATGTATTCTCTTTTGTCCAATAATCTTTTTGCCCCTCCTATACTTTCCTATATGCCAACTGGTTTATGACATGCAAGGTTCTGAAGCATGTTCATTGTACGGTCATATTCTCAAAGATATCAAGAACTGTGAGAGCTCAACAAACTAATTCTTTCTCAATAAGTAGTTCAGAGTTAAGGAAGGAAGAAAGAAGTGTTGATGATGATTCTCCAAGTATTTAAAATTGCATTGAAATGGAAAATTGATGAGGAAAAGAATGGGTTCTAACCTTCATGATTGTGTATGAATGAATATCAATGGTTAGCACTTGGACATTAGCTCTAAACTCTTAACTCATAATATTTTGTTCTATATTTTGGAGATTAAAAGTTTAAACTGAACATGACCCAACATGAAAATACCTATATCGTGTTTAAACTGGACAAAAGAGAATACATAAAAATTTTCAGAGTCTCAGACAGAATTTATAATAAATTAACAGAAATTTATAATATAATTTTCAAAAATAAAAGAAAAGAGGAGAGAAAATCATACCTGAAGCAAAAAGTCGTCGCAGTTGGGGTCACCGCAGCAGGGGTTCATCGCAGGAGGTCGCCGCCGCAGGGGGGTCGTCGCAGGAGGTCGCCGCAGGCGTCGCAGGAGGTCGCCGCCGCAGGGGGATCGTCGCAGGAGGTCGCCGCCGCAGGAGGATCGTCGCAGGAGGTCGCCGCAGCAAGGGGGTCGTCGCAGGAGGTCGCCGCCGCAGGGGGTCGTCGCAGGAGGTCGCTGCAGGCGTCGCAGGAGGTCGCCGCCTCAGGGGGATCGTCGCAGGAGGTCGCCGCCGCAGGGAGATCGTCGCAGGCGTCGCAGGAGGTCGCCGCCGCGAGGTCTTCGCAAGCTGAGACTGAGAGATGCGATCGCAGCGATCGAATTAGGGCAATGACTTCTTCGTCGTCGGGAGTATTTCGACGAGGGGGGTGTCGCCGCAGGGGGAGGAGGCCGTCGTCGCGTCGCTGTGAAAGGAGGAGGCCTTCGTCGCCGTCGTCGCCGTGAAGGGGTGGGACCGTGGGAGGCTTCGCAAATGAGAGACGCGATCGAATTTGAGGGATTAGGTTAACCCTAATTCCCAAAATGCATTTTAAAATTAAATATTGGGTCGGGTTCGGGTAAGTAACGTATCGGGTCGGGTTCGCATGCGGGTTTCAATTAAACGACCGTTTTCCTAAAACCGATTAACCGATTAATCGGTGCTTAAGCGCATTAAGCGCTTGACCGAGTAACTGAACCGTTTTCTTTGAAAACGAATCGGTTTTGGGACGAAACCGATTAAACGCCCGTTTAAGCGGCCGAGTAAAACGCTTTTTAGAACACTGGTTTTAGATAAAATGTAAAAGATAGATTAGTTGTGAATTGCTCAAGCTCATATACATACACATAAAATTTATATAGTGTTTTCATAAGAAATAGTTTTAGAAAATTTGGTTTCAGTTTAACCGGTTGATTTTCAAAGAATAAATATTTGGTTTCATGAATAGATTTCATCAAAACAAGTTTATATGGTTTATATGTGTTTTAGATTTCATCCATGCACATTGATGGTTCAAATGTTTAGAAAAACTTATTTGATGTTTCTATGTCATGCGTTTAAGTTTTGTTTAAGTCAAAACTTATTTTAGAGCTTAATTGTCAAAAATATAGATATTTCATCTTATAAGTGTATTGGATCATGTCTATACGCACTAAGCTTCAAAAGTGTTTAAAATATCTTGTTTTTGTATTTGAACAAGTTTTGGAAAAATTGCCTTTCAAATTGAAGTTTAATTTTGAAAAATACGGTTTTTAGTTTAAAGCTAAAATTCTTTATCGCAAAAATAGTTCAATATGTTTGTAATATGTGTTAATTTTTGATCACACATATTTGTAATTCAAAGTGTTTTAATGAACTTATTTTGTGGATTTTATGTGATTTTATGAGATTTTATAGGATATTATGAGACCAAGTTTTAATCCTTTTAAAACCCAGACCTAGGCTTCTGGCAGTCGACCGAGCAGTCGACCGATGTGCACATGCATAAGCCTGGCTTGAGGGCTGGTCGACTGATCCAGAGAGCTTGCTCTCTAGATCTGGGGCCCGGTCGACCGGGTGGTGACAGACCAAGAAAGCAATGCTCTCTGGTTCTGGCCTCGGTCGACCGATCGATCGACTGAGGTCTTTGATCTGGGTGTGGTCGACCGGCAATCCCAACGGTCATAAATATGGCCATTGGCCGGTCGGTCGACCAGCAACCCCAACGGTCATAAATATGACCATTGGCTGGTCGACTGGCCGGTTGGCCAGAATACTGAGTCCAACGACTACTTTTTTGAACCCTATAAAAGGGGTTCTCTTGGCCGGTTTTGGATAAGATTTTGGAGAAGTTTTAGTGCCAGTTTTTTCATCTCTTAGAGTGTTTCTCCACATATTTTTGGCTAAAACTTTCATATCAAAAGGAGAGTTTTGAAGAATGTTTATCTTGTGTTTCCAAAGCAAATTCCTTGAGTTTTCACCACAAATTCTTTCTAGTTTTGTCACACAAGCTTGAGTTTTTCATTGCTGGTCACAAGTGTTCCACCCCCTTGTATTGTAGAGTGTTGTAGAGGCGAGGATCGATTTTAGTGAAAATTATTCATAGTGTTGAAGGCGGGGATGTAGAGTAACTGTGCTCGAACCTCGAAATAAATCTCCAGTGTTTGCGATTGCTTATCTTTCTCACTTGTGTTTTATATCTTGCATATGCTTATTGTTCATATCTCTTATATGCTTGATATATTTTGTGCTTAATTGAATATATATGCTTGGGTTGTTTGTTTGCTCGCACTTGTATTAAACGAAGAGAGCTATAGTGACACCTCAACTCTTAATCTAGAGGAATCTTGAGGAGATAGTCCAGAGCCCTTCACCGAAGATTCGGCAACATTCTTGTGTTATACGTTGTGTGTAGTGTAATAGTTTTTAGTTTGCATTAAATAGTTTTTAATTTCGCATTAGTTTTACATTTGATTAGCTAGTCACCTATTCACCTCCTCTAGGTGATTTATAAGTGGTATCAGAGCTTGGTGCTCTTGATTTGGGCCTAACAACCTTGAGTTAAAGATCCTCATTTTAACTAATCACAATATTTGTACACACTCAATGATTTCATGACACCTTTCATGTTTGACATTTTTAACCTTCAAACTTGAAAAGTTAAGATGTCCATGTCCTAAAAACCCTAGGTATTTATGTCATTTTGCCACCATTAAAGATTCATATTGTTTTTATGGCAAGCATCTTGAGGCTAATGCAAAAGCCATCCATGCTTTAAAGAGTACCCTAAAAAATGAATATTTATCTAGGATTACTAATCTTGATTCTGCTTTTGTAGTATGGAACACTATTTGCTCTCTCGGAGAACACACACCAAATGAAAAAGAGAGTGACTCGGATGATGGAAGTGATGCTTCCAACACATGCTACATGGTCTAAGGGGAAGACCCCCTTGAGGTATATTCCGAATCCGAGGTAGAAGAAGATATTGATATACCTTATGATGAGCTTGCATCTTTTTGTCAAAAACTTCTTAAGAAATATGATTTGTTAAAAATTGAAAATGAAAAGTTGAAGAAAGAAAATAATTCCTTAAATAAAAACGATTCTTCAAAATTGAGTATTATTTCAAAAGAATGAATTTTGAAAAACCAAGTTATTTTGGTGGAAAAGGAAAGGAAATTGTTTTAAATGAAAATAAATCTTTGAAAAAGAAATTGTTTTAATTGAAAAAGAAAAGATTTCTATTTCTAAAAGAAAAAGATTGTTGATTTTCATGTTTCTCATGTTACTTCTTCTAAAATTGAAAAATATATTTGTACATTGAAAAAGAACATTGATTGTTTGGGCTTCACTTTGAGCCAATGTGCATTTAACCACTCTAGATTGGAATCTATATTTCACAAGAAATAAGTTCCATATACTCATGCACTTCCTACACGACATACACCTCATGTACACCATGATCACACCAATTCTCATATTTATGCTAGAGTGTACACATGTTCACATTGTGGCCGCAAAGGCCATCTTGCAAAATTTTGTTTTGATAGACTAAATTATTTAAATTTTGCAAATAATAAGTTCGGGTTCCCAATATTTCTAACCCTCATGGACAAAAAAAAGATATGAGTCAAAATCTCCACCTCTTGTATTTGATGTAGGTATGTGCTCTCACAAAACGTGAGGCTTGGTGTCTTAGTGGTGCATGCACTTGGGGCTTGATGGACATACCCAATTGATGCATCACTATTAAGAAAGCATGGTGGGAGGACCACCATGGTTTGGAGATATAGAGAATAGTTCATATGGTTTGGTAACTATCTCTAACTCCCATTTTGTTTACATGCTTTCTTATTGTTGATTTTTTTGCATGTTGCGGTTTTAATACTCATTATGTTAAATACAATGCTCATTAGACTTGTGATATGCATATATAGTTTTTGAGATGCACCCATATTTATATGGATTCATATTTTTGTGTTCTCACTAGTAAATTAGCTATTGTGTATATCCTAGTTCTAAAAGCACTTGCATTTACCCTAATGATCATATTTATTTAAAATTTTGTGCTTTATGTGTTGATTACATGTTTAGATATAGTTTTCATTGAAACTTATGTTTATACTTGTATAATTAGTGAGTTGTACTTGACTCTTTTATTTGGGTGACTTAATACTCATGTATACTCATTAGATGTATTTGTATAACCTAGTTTTAATGATTCATACATTTTTACTTGTTTTCTCTATTTTTGTACATGTTCTTTGTTTGCTTCATGTATATGTTAATTTTGTCCAAAACTATAGATTTACATGTTTATCCTAAAGTCACTTGCCTTCATGCAATATTCTTTGTGGACTCATTTATATTTGGATATGTATGTATACTTTAGTTTCGACAAAACATACATATAGCTTGAAGCTTGTTTAGTTTTTTTAATAAAAGAATTTCATGTTTTGTTTTGAGTCTTATCGATTTATTTCATAAATTTGTTGTTCACATGATTCTTGTACGCTCACCTTTATGTTTACTCATAACTTTATTTTTATGAGCACATTTTTGAGCTTTATAGATCTTGAGTGACAACTCTTGTGTGATATACATGTTTCATGAGATATATAATTTGGATTTCATATTTTGAAGGATCTTTAACTACTTTTTCAAAAATTATTTTAAACTACTTATTTATTCTTCAATTGGTAGTGTTTTCAACTATGCTAATATTTTCAAATCCTATTTTTGAAAACTTTTATTCTTAAAGGGCGGTTTGATGAGCGACCATGCCTTGTATACCCTTACATTGAAAATCTATTTAAACATGTGCATGAATAGGGGGTTAGTTATGAGATATACATGATTTTAATTAAAATTCATTTTTGTGTACTCATAGTTGTTTTCTATATATGTATGATTTAAATTTCAAGTGATATTTTCATACACACATATATATGATTTATTGTGCTAAGATTAAAAATGTTAATTCTTTGTAACACAAATTATTTCATGATAAGCTTCATTTAGTTGTCAATGTCAATTGTTTTTTAATTGGTATCATATACAAGCTTATGCTCTATTCAGAAAAAAATTCTTTAAAAACTTAAAATGACTTCATAATATTTATGTTTTCTTACAAGTGGTGTTTATGTTTATGTTTACCTACAATTGGTATATCAATATTAGTTTGCCACTTACTAGTGGTATATCAAAATTTGTTTTGTTGAAAAAAAAATTTGTTTAAAAAGGTTTTCAAAATTTGTTTTAATATATTGCTTATATACAAGGGGAGCTTAAAATCTCTTCTATATATAGATTCATATTGAATGTATCTCATATTGAAGAGCTTGACGTCTCTTCTTTATGTGATACACTTGTGTAGGGGGAGCTTAACATCTCCACTTATACATTATATATTATGCTTTATATGGGTTAGAGTGTAGTCATCCCTTCTCCATGTTATGCATGTATGCAGGGGGAGCTAGCTTAACGTCTCTCCTCTTCATGAATGTATATCGCATGTACATCTTTATTGTTTATTTGTCTTCACTCACCCCTTTGTTGATGAGTTGACAAAAAGGGGGAGAAGAATTTAGAGAGTATATATGCATACTTAATATTTGTTGTTTATGCATATATTTGTGTTTAGTTTATGCACTTTATTGAATATCTTTATTGTTTATTTTTATGCATGAGTTAAAGGGGAGCTTCTATGAAGCTTATATTTAATCCATGCATATATAGCTCCATGAGTTTTGTTATCATCAAAAAGGGGAGATTGTTGGCCCAAAGGCCCATCACTCTAGTTTTGATGATGATTAACTCATGTAGTTATAATACTAATGATCTTGTGTTTATATAGTACAAATTTGACCAAGATCTTAGTCAAATGTTTAGCTTTAACGAAAGATTCGAAGTCAAGTTTTGAAGCTAGCGCGTGTTGATTAAAGAGCTCGCGCATCAAGATCGCATCAAGTGCTCAAGAGTGGTCTAGCTCATGGATTAAGGTTTGGACCAAGTTAAGATGGAGAGAAAATTTTCAAGACTTGAGTCTAGTTTGTAAGTGTTAAGATTTGTGTTTTTAGATAAAATGTAAAGGATAGATTAATTGTGGATTGCTCAAGCTTAAATACACACACATACAATTTATATAGTGTTTTCATAAGAAATAGTTTTAGAAAATTTGGTTTCGGTTTAATCGGTTGATTTTCAAAGAATACAATTTGGTTTCATGAGTAGATTTCATCAAAATAAATTTATATGGTTTATATGTGTTTTGGATTTCATCCATACACATTGATGGTTAGAAAAACTTATTTGATTTTTCTATATCATGTGCTTAAGTTTTGTTTAAGTCAAAACTTATTTTAGAGCTTAACTGTCAAAAACATAGATATTTCATCTTATAAGTGTATTTAGTTCATATCCATACATACTAAGCTTCAAAAGTGTTTAAAATATCTTGTTTTTATATTTGAACAAGTTTTGAAAAGATCGTTTTTCAAATTGAAGTTTAATTTTGAAAAATACGATTTTTGGTTTAAGGCTAAAATTCTTTATCATAAAAATAGTTCAAAATGTTTGTAATATGTGTTGATTTTTTATTATACATTTTTGTAATTCAAAGTGTCTTAATGAACTTATTTTTGTGGATTTTATTTTTATGAGATTTTATAAGATATTATAAGACCAAGTTTTAATCCCTTTAAAACCCAGGCCTAAGCTTCTGGCGGTCGGCCGACCGGTCGTTCGACTGATTTGCATAGGCAATGTGCACAAGCCTGGCTTAAGGGCCGGTCAACCGGGCGGTCGACCGAGAGTAATGCTCTCTGGTTCTGGCCTTAGTCGACTGATCGGTCGACCGATAGGTCTTTGATCTGGGTGCGGTCGACCGGGCGGTCGACCGACGACCCCAACAGTCATACTGGCCAATCGACCGGTAAGTCTGTTTGGCCACAGAAAATTGAGCCCAACGGCTAGTTTTCTGAACCTTATAAAAGGGGATCTCTTGGCCAGTTTTGGACAAGATTTTGGAGAAGTTTTAGAGTCAGTTTTCCCATCTCTTTTAGAGTTTTTCTCCACATGTTTTTGGGCTAAAACTTTCATATCAAAAGGAGAGTTTTAAAGAGTGTTTATCTTGTGTTTTCAAAAGCAAGTTCCTTGAGTTTTTTCACCACAAATTCTTCCTAGTTTTGTCGCACAAGCTTGAGCTTTTTATTACTATATTCATCCTATAGGATACTTGTTGTGACAGTTATTTTTGTGATCAAGAGAAGTGATCACAAGTATTCCACCCCTCGTATTGGAGAGTGTTGTAGAGATGCGGCCTCGGCGAACTTGTGAGTTCATGTTGTGTTGTTCTTGTGGGAACAAGTGAGATACTTGTGAGTCTAAGAGTTCTAGTGTGAACTCGTTGTAGGTGTTGCGACACTGAATGATCTTGCGGGATCGATTCTCGTGAAAATCTTTCATAGTGTTAAAGGCGAGGACGTAGAGCAAGTGTGCTCAAACTTCGAATTAAATCTCCCATGTTTGTGATTGCTTATCTCTCACACTTGTGTTTTATATCTTGCATATGTTTATTGTTCATATCTCTTATATGCCTGATATATCTTGTGCTTAATTGAATATATATGCTTATTTTATTTGTTTGCTCGCATTTATATTTAACCAAGAGAGCCATAATGACAGCTCAACTCTTAATCTAGAGGAATCTTGAGGAGATAATTCAGAGTCCTTCACCGGGAATTCGGCTACACTATTGTGTTATACGTTGTGTGTAGTGTAATAGTTTTTAGTTTGCATAAATAGTTTTTAATTTCGCATTAGTTTTGCATTTGATTAGCTAGTCACTTATTCACTCCTCCTCTAGGTGACCTATAATCCCATGGGAATCATTACCTTATATCACAATATCATCCATTTAGACTGCCAGAATATTGCTACCCGCAGATGATTATTGGACAGCTAGAGAGATCAGAAACATAGCGCTTCAGACCATACTGAGCAACAATTATGCTGAATTTATCAAACCAACACGCAGTGTTTTTAAATGTCAGATATCAGGGAAATGTCGGATGTCGTAATCGGATGTCGGATTTCGGATTTCAGAGATATTTCGGGGCCATTTAGTAAATTTTGGACGTCATGACGGATAACAAATATATACCCTAGATGTTTTAAATAATGTAATTTAAAAATGCTTATTAAGATAATACATATACAACTTATGCAAAACTACATAAATATGTTTAGGATATGTATAATTAACTTAAACATTTTGCATATATTCACTAATCCATTGTTAAAATTTCTCAATTGCTCTAACTTCTAAGACTAATCAATATAATGGGTTTTTCCCAAAATGTCGGTCGACATTTCGGGAAAATATCGGCCGACATATCGGATTTTTCCCGAAATGTCGGCCGACATTTTTCAAAACGCCATTTCAAATGCGGATGGGGATGTCGTGGCGGTGAGGGCTAGAAAACGAAATGTCGGCCGACATTTCAGAAATGTCGAATGACATTTAAAACATTGCCAACACGAGGTAGCTGCTTCAGCCCATAAATAGCCTTCTTGAATCAACACACTCTCGAAGGCTCCCCCTGATTCTCATATCCCGATGGTTGAATCATATAAACTTCCTCCTGTAGATCTCCATGTAAGAAGGCGTTCTTAATGTTTAATTGATATAATGATCACTGCTTGACAACAACCATAGACAAAAGAATGTGTATTGAATAAAGACGTGCCACCGGAGAGAACATTTCAAAGTAAACAATCCCAAAGGTAGGTGTATAGCCTTTGGCAATCAGGCGAGCTTTCAGTCGCTCTACCTGTCCACTAGGAAGGAACTTCACTGCACAGACCTATCGACAACCAACAACCTATTTCCCAAGCGGCAGTGTAGTCAAATCTCAAGTATGGTTATGATGCAAAGTAGCCATTTCCTCATCCATAACTTTCCTCCAGCCCGAATTTACTAAAGCCTCGTGATAGGAGGTAGGTACTAACACAAGGGATAAATTAGAAGAAAAAGCAACATATGTAGTAGAAAGATGAGAAAAAGACAACACCAGCAATAAGATGTTTACTAGTACAAGATCGGGTACCTTTACGAAGAGTTATGGAAAAATTAGGAGCAGAAACCTCAATTAAAAGAGATGATCTAGGAGGAACTAATGGAGTTTTTGTAGTGGACTTCGGATGGCGTTGATAAACCTTTAGGAGCGGTGGAGATACAAAATCAAAGTCAACTTGTATGGGCAGTGGAAGAATAAAGATTGTGAAGTTTTTAGGCGGATGGTGTATTTTCAAAAAAAATGTGCATCCGTGCAAACTACATATTTCTGAGGGTTAGGATTCTAATAGCCTTCTTGAGTACAAGAATATCCTTAAAAAACACTCCTTTTTGCCCTAGATCTAATTTATCATGTTCTGTTCCTATTATGTGTACAAAGCATAGGCAATCAAATTCACGTGGTGTAATATCAAACAATTTTTCATCCTTATAAAGAGTAGAAAACAATGTGAGACCATATAAAATAGAAGATTCAACATGATTAACAAGGTAACAAGCAGTCAAGGGTGCGTCACCCCAAAAGTCTTTGGGAACATGTATATGAATCATAATAGTACGTGCTATGCGAGCAGATGACGATTCTTGCGCCCAACAACACCATTATATTGTTGTGTGTAGGCACAAGTAGTTTGGTGAATGATCCCAAACGATACACAATAGTCTTGAAAGGTAGATTGCATGTATTCTAGAGCATTGTCAGAATGTAAAACCTTTATAGAACATGCACATTGATTTAAGAACATTGATTTAAGATTTCTTTATGAAACAATTTGAATACAGATAAAACTTCAAATCAATCTTTCATTAAAAGCAACCATGTCATACGTGAAATATCGTCAATAAAAGTCAAAATATGAATGGCCTGAAACAGTTTTAATATGTGTAGGTTCCCAAAGGTCTGTATGAATAACGTCAAAATGAGATTTACATCGTTTAGTTTCTCTAGAAACAAAGATTGTCCTAAAATATTTTCCTAATTGACAAGCTGTACGCTCAAACTTAGATAAGGATCCAGTTGAAGGAAACAACTTGCTTATTGATTTTAGAGAGGCATGCCCTAACCAAAAATGCCACTGAAGTGGTGATAACTCTAAGATAATAGACACAACACTTAAATAGTTTATCGTCACACCAAAGACAGTACAGTCCATCACGCTCATGCCCCCCCAATTACCTTCTTTGTTCGAAGGTCTTGAAACACACAGGAGGTAGGAGAGAAAATAACTGAACATTTCAAGATTTTTGTTAATCAAATAACAAATAAGAGATTAAAAGGTACACCATGAATGTGATGACATTAGATAAAAATTTAAACGATGTGACTGTGCCAGTGCTAATAACAAATTTAGAACTATCATCAGTAAAAATAATAGAAGATATAGTACTAGATGGATTAAATGTGGGAAACAATGTGATTTGCTAGTAAGATGTACAAGATGCTCCAGAGCCAATAACCCAAGAGGTGGAAGGAAAGCTGGCTAGACAGGAGATACCTGAGTAAGCTAGAGTAGCTACATTATAGATAGTGGTGGACTGCATCTTATTCAGAAAGGAGACATACTCTTCACGATCAGTGTTTTAAATGTCAGATATCAGGGAAATGTCGGATGTCGTAATCGGATGTCAGATTTCGGAGATATTTGGGGCCATTTAGTAAATTTCGGACGTCATGACGGATAACAAATATATATTATAGATGTCTTAAATAATGTAATTTAAAAATTCTTATCAAGGTAATACATACACAACTTATGCAAAATTACATAAATATGTTTAGGATATGAATAATTAACTTAAACATTTTGCATATATTCACTAATCCATTGTTAAAATTTTTAAATTGCTCTAACTTCCAAGACCAATCAACATATTGGGTTTTTCCCAAAATGTCGGCCGACATTTCGGGAAAATGTCGGCCGACATATCAGATTTTTCCTGAAAAGTTGGCCGACATTTTCTAAAACGCCATTTCAAATGCGGGTGGGGATGTCGTGACGGTGAAGGCTTGAAAATGAAATATCGGCCGACATTTCGGAAATGTCGGCCGACATTTAAAACACTGTTCACGACTGAGAAGTACAAGACCGTTAGCAGTGATAGAATCAGTGGAAGATCCCTGTGGTATAGGAGGAGATGATAGAATACCCGGAGACTCAGTGCTGTCAAACATATAGAAAAGGATGAAGAGGATGAACCTAAGCTTGCTTACCGTGAAGCTCCCAATATTGATCCACAATGTGATTGGTCCACCAAAAGGATGAAGAGGATGAACCTAAGCTTGCTTGCCGTGAAGCTCCTAGCATTGATCCACAATGTGATTGGTCCACTAGCAATGAGCACAGTGACATGACTCACCACGACAGGGCCACGACCGCAAGAGCCACCATGTCAACGAGGTGGTGCCACATCCTCTAATGGAGCCACCATGATGAATGGACGAATATAAGGCTGAAGTCTCCGAAGATGGAGTCGTTGTAGAGATTTCTTCTACAAAGAGGTAACGAGAGAAGACATTCTGAAGAGATGGGATACCACTTTCTCCAATCAAGAAATGTACATGAAGCGGCTGCAGTGTAATGATAAGCCAAGAATGAAACTTGCAGACATACAACTTCTCACGTTATTGCCTAGCAATCTCTAGATTTGTAGTAAGGGGATGATACTGGTTCAGCTCACCAATCATACCCCTTTGATTATAGTACTCTGCGATCGACTTGTCACCCTGGCAAAGGCTAAAGACCTCATACACCTTTAGGACCCGAGAGGCGTTATTCTCCACAGAATAAGTAGCAAGAGTAGCATCTCAGATTGCCTTAGGAGTCACATGAAATATAAAATTAGCAAGCACAAATGATCCCATAATATTCCAGAGCCAAGTCATGACCATATAAATGCCACTATTCCACTCTTCCTCAGCAGTCTCTGGTGATTTTGCTTCAGAGAAGAAAGATTTTTAGTAGTGATGAACTTTTACTTCCTCCTTGCAGTAAGGTATACTCTTAACACACCACAAGAGAGAGTTCTTTTCATTCAACTTGGTTTTGGATCAGGGTTACTGAATTCATCAAAACCCTCACAATTTCCGTTCAAGATAGTGTGTTCCAATCGTGATATGTTTGCGATCCAAATCAATAAAATTGGCGAACTAGAATATTAATGAATTATAAAGTAATGAAATGAAAAAAGCCTTGTACACTAAGGTTGATAAAAAAGAAAGGAAGCTTATGTGTGGTGTGCCTAAGTGTTACTTGAATATTTAACATTTCATTGGATATGTGGGGTGCCTACGTGACATGCACGCACACAGTGATATCAAACATAGAAGAAGTCGACAAGGCCCGCCGGAGGCAGAAGAACAGTTGGCAGTGCTTGTTGACCGCGGAGAAGCCCAAAAAAAGAGTGAAATCTGAATCTGCAGAGCTCAGCAGAGGCAGAGATCAAGATCTGCAGTGTTTCTGCACGTCGACGAAGATGTTAGAAGTTGCGGGCGGTGATGGTGAGGTGTTTAGAGGCACTAGGAGATGATGGTGAGATGAGCAGGTGCTGCAGGGGATGTTGGCAAGAGCATGACAGGTTGTCGACGAGATCAGATGGTGCAGGAGAGGAGGATGGTGAGTGCTTCTGGAGGTGCAGTAGGCATCGGCGATTTTGTGGAGGTGTCGTTGGCATCAGCGTGGGGCTGTGGGGGTGCAGGCAATGTCAGTGAGGTGGTTTGGTGCAGCGGGAGTCATCGGCGAGGTGGTTTGGTGCAGCGGAAGCTGTCGGCTAGATGGAACAGAGGAGGTGCAGAAACAGGGGAGGCACGGAACTGGGGAGGAGCAGGATGATTTGCGGTGGAGAAGAAACAGGGTATCGCTCTTATACCATTGTTCACAATGGGGAAGACGGCTTAACCCTAGATTGGGTAGCCTTGTTTATTTATATAGAAGAATAAAAAATAAAGAGAATTACAATTTTCCCCCTAGTCACTCTAATAGATTACAATCTGACAACATCAACAGAATATATCTTTTAGAGCTGATCTACTGGAACATTTTTATTTCTTTACCAATTTAAACATTTATATAGTGGTCTTCAGAATTGCGGTTATTGCTTTCCAGCTATTAATTTGTATCTGTATCTTATTTTGAATTTGGTGCTCAATTAGATTCTTGTGTAGTGCAAAATTTTGTTTCTTCATGTCAATCATATGTGCTAGGTTACAAATATAACATGAATATAGTTTCTCCATGTAATTACTTTTTTTTGGTATTAAGAAAAATTACAGAAAAACTAGTTTTTTTTCCATTTCCTTTGCAATTCTTGATCCCATTTCTTTTTCCACAGCGGAAAGGAGGCATTCAACTTGTTCAAGAATGACCCCAAACTATTTAATGTGGTAAGTTTTGCCCCAGATTTACTATATTGCACTGATAAGGACACAAAATGTATCACCGGATTTAAGTTCATAGCTCATAATTCATATCTAATTGGATGTTTGTGTTAGTTTCATCTGATGGTTATTGGCTTCAACGTCTGCTTTTTGTTACTTTGGTTGATAAGTTTTTGTTTGCAACTTTGCATGTGTATTCAATAACTTGTATCTACATTCGGTGAGAACGAATTACTCAAATTCATAGGTGCAGTATAGATTTGAGTGATGTCGATTTTTTTATTTGTTCTGTTTGACGATTGGTCGTAACTTTTTCCTTCAGAAGTTGCTGTTTGCATTCAATGTATCAATGCCTTGAGAAGTTGCTTTTTGTATCTACGTGGAAATTAAGTTCACAATGGAAGGAACAATTTATTTGACAATTTTTTACTTTAATCAAATAGCTTGCTTAAGCCATTGATCCAGGGAATTAGTGGTTCTACCACCACACACCAATCACCTAATACAGCATACCATTTTTAAGTAAAAGTAAATAAGTTGATGCTATGATAATATATTTACAGCAATCAATAGTGCTAACCTAAAAAATGAAATGGAAGCTTCCTGATATAGTTGATTTTTTAATCATGACATAGCAGCTTTTCTCTGCATATAGAGGCTTATATAATACATTACATGATTGTTAAATGACATAGCAGCTTTTCTCTGCATATAGACCTTATATAATACATTACATGATTGTTATATGGCAAATGTTTACTTTTACTTTTTTAAATTTAAATGGCGAAAGCTAATCTTATCCCTTACAAGATAGTACATAACACACAAAATTATTCTATTAGACCTCTCTATTTGTATCTAGATCATTGTTCAAAGTCACGGTCTCGGCCGCCGACTCGGCGGGCACTGAGACGGATTGGTCTCGACGTCTTGGATCGGTCTTGTGCGATATGCGCAAAACACTACATAGAAAGCGCAAAAATTCTGAAAAAATCATATAAATCTTAAAAAAAATGTAGACGTCAATATTCATATATCACATGTTCAAAACATATCACTTAGCATACTAAAAATAAGTTGAAAGCATAAATACACGTGTCAGTGGTGTAAACATCAAAATACATGCATGATATAATAAATTGCATAAAATATATTCATGGTATTCACAAGCATCCTTCCACGTTTCAGGGTTGCTCATTCTTTCCCACTTTCAGACAAATGTTGTCTCAATATTTGATACACTTCTTTTGGTGCTCGCAAGCATCCTTCTACCTGACCGGATATATGTGCTGTGTTGTTTCAATCTAGTGTTACTGTCATGTATTTGTTTCCTACAATAATTATACTTCACAAGTTTTTTGCTTTCACCTACGGGGTACTGTGTTTCAATCCAATATCCCGCTTCGGAGCCATTCTGAAATTTAAAAAGAAATGTTATATTATTTTTTCTAAATTAAATTAAACTTATATCTCTCGCTTAACAAAATTAGCAACCTAATTAAATTTCTAAATTAAACTTACCAAAATTAAATGAATTAATTAAACAAATTAATTAAGTTTCTTAATTAAATTTCTTTGTTAACCAAATTAACAAATTTTTCCTAAATTAATTAAATTTAACAACATTCACAAGTTACTTAAATGTTTTTAACACAATAATTAAGAGAGAATTAAGAGAGATATTTAGAGACAGACTGGAGAGATATAGAGAGATAAATAGAGGGAGAGAGACCGAGAGAGGGAAAGATACATAGAAGGAGAGAGGGGGAAAGAGGGAGGAGACAGAGGGGGAGAGAGATCGAGAGGGAGAGGAGAGACAAAGGTGAGAGATCAAAAGGGAGAGAGGGAGAGAGAAAGAGAGACAGAGTGAGGGAGAAGATAATGGAGAGAGGAGAGACAGAGAGAGGGAGATCAGAGAGATCGAGAGGGAGAGAGGGAGAGGAGATAAATAGAGGGAAGGAGATCGGGAGGGAGAGGGAGAGAGATTACCTGAGAAGAAGAAGAAGAAAGGCGGCAAGGGCACGACGAGATCTAGTGAGTGTTTTCCCCTATTTTCTGCCATTTAAAGGCGACCATCACGGGTGAGCAGTGAGCACATTGCCGACTCGGTCTATTCGGCCGAGTTGTCCCGAGTCATCTTGGGACTTAGCCGCGTCGGACTGATTTCCCCTAAAAGTTTGGATCGGGTCTTGGACTCGTCTAGTCCCACGCCGAGTCGGCTCCGACTCGGCTGAGACTTCGATCCCTGGACTAGATAAGCTCTCTTTCGCATTAAATAGTTCTCCCCCATCCTTTTTAATAAATCTGACACTCTAAGCCAAACTAATAACATTAAGACTCTTTCAGATGAATCTCAATAACTATTCTTCTCTAAGAAACAAACCTTAATTCTTTGAAGTTAGTGATTTTGTTTCTTTGCATACAGGATGAATATCATGCCTAAAAAATGTTGGTTGCTTATTTTATTATGTATTTGAATACTAATTAGTTGCATATATAGTGTTCTTTAACATTCATAGCACGGATATACTGGTATGCAGTAATATTTTTTTTTCCTTCAAAATTTGTCACTTGCATGATCCTTTGCTAGTACTTCTGGAAGAGCCATATGTGCTCAATAACTAGCAGTTGTTTATTAAGTTTCTCCAAGAGTTCAGAGAAAAACTGCATCAGGCTTGCGATTGCTTTCACATTCTCTCGCATTTCCCTTCCTTGCTCTCCTGAGATTTCTCATCTTACTGGTTAGAACCTGTGTCCTATCTTAATGCTTAATATTGCACTTCATTATATATATATATATATATATATATATATATATATATATATATATATATATATATATATATTATTTTCCTAGGCTCTGATTGATGTGAAACGGTGGGTGTGTTATGTAGGAAATCAGTGATATATTCAAACTCGCCACATTTCACCAAATAAAACGATCTTCGGCAGGAAACTCAAAACTAACAATGTCAAACAAATAGATGTTACAAAGCATTGCATGCTACCTTTGAACATTTCTAATCTCAATAAGATCTAATTACAATAGTTATGTCATGCATGACAAGTTCTATTATCAATATCAATGATAGGCGATCAAAGGAATTGCAGAATCACACATCTCACCATATAGTGGATAGCATGAAATAAAGATAATACTTTAGAGATGATTTAACTGATGCGTAACTCAACTATTAATCTGAGCATTGAAGAAACTTTACTTACTGAGAAGCTCGTTTCACGTAACCTTGTTGATCTTAACTTGTTGAATTTATGAATAGTTGATTATCTGTTCTGTTGATCCACAGTTACTCAGTGGCTGATTTGTTATTGTGGCACTGCTACTGTTTATGCTGCTGTTGCTACATTTCTGCCATTGCTTTTACTGCTTCTACTGCTCTGTTGTTGTGCTGCAGTTTTGCTTGTACTGCTGCAGTTTTGCTGTCGCTGCTCCTGCTATTGGTGATGCGCTCTGCTGCTGCTGTTGCACTGTTGTTGTTGCCTCTGCTGCTGCTACAGCATTGCTGCTGCGCTACTGTTACACTGTGTGCTGTTGTTGCTGCTGGTGCGCTGCTGTTGCTGCTGTCTGGCTGATACTGCTACTATTGTGGGCTGATGCTGCTGCCTGGCTGCTGCCGCTGCTGTAATGTTACAGCAGCTGCTGCTGCTGAACCTGCTGACGCTGCTGCTTGACGCTGCTGCTTGCTGCAAGCTGCTTTCGCTGCTCCTGTTATTTTGTTGCTTCGCTATTTTTTTCACATTTCATTCATCATTCATTGTAGATAGGGAGAGAAGAAGAGACAAGGAGATGAGAGGCAAGCAAAGGGATTTAGTCTTTAAACATTTATTCATTCAATTAGAGAGGAAAAGAGAGGAGACATGAGAGGGGATTAGAGGAGACAACACAAAGAGAGGCAAGTAGGGAACTTTCATTTTTCATTCATTGCATCCCTTTACATCAATGTAAGAGAGGCTTTTAAAACTACAGTTCAGTTCTAACTGAACCCATTCCATATGCAATTCAGTTTTCCAACTGAACCAACTACAAATTCAGTTTAGAAAACTGCCTTAATCTCTTCATACAACTACATAATAAGATACATCTCAAATACATAATGAAATACATAATGAAGTACACTATAAATACACACTGAAATACAACTATAAGTACTAGATACTAGGGCTTCAGAACCATATCCTCGAGCTCAACAAGTAGATGCGTGGCTGTGCTGAAAGACACATCTGTAACGTGCACGTGCTCAGATGTCCTCATCAATTCTCTCCAGATGGGAGAGAACTCGACCCCGTCGAGTCAACTGCAGAGCTGCTCTCTTTCGGCTATAAGTTTATTTCTTGCACCTCAGATTACTAGTCAAGCTGCACGTAAATTCATCATCTAAATGTTATCAATTTTCTCTGTTGTATAGGATGAGTATCTGGAAGTGGGAAGGTGAAGGACTCTCAAAAATTAGCTCAGGATAAGGCTCATCAACCAGTGGATTGTTTATGGATAATCAAGACGTTGTAAACCACTTAGTCTTCAATATTGAAAATAGAACTGATGCCAAAGCTATAACATAAATATTGTAATTTAAATTCTTTTAAGATTTTGAAAAGTCTAGCACTACTGGCATGCAAATCTTTCACGGTTTCCTGGGGAAACCATTTCGGACGAATCTGAATCATCACAAAATTGTCAACACTTTAAATTCCTTTACTAATGTCAGATCATAGCTTCTAGTTAGTGTTGCTTGTTCAAATATATCACTGATTCTCATGTGTAAAGCTTGCATGTGTGTGACAAAATATGATGCAGACTCAGATGTTTAGGCGTAAAATGCAGACTCAAAAACTTTATAATGAAGTGCAGTAGAGAACTTAACTTAGTACCTATCATTGTTAAATAGTCTTTCAAAAGATAGCTCGGGAACTTTGACTCTATTGGATATTAAAGTTTTAGGACTTGGTTCAGTGGTCATCAATATGCACGACCTCGATCAAAAGGGATTATCAGGCGAATCATTCTAACTGTCTGTGACAATTTACTTGTTATTTTAATGATGTCAAGTGAGATCCTAACAGGTAAAGTCTGAAGGAAAGCACATTTAGGTTTAACCGTAATGACAGAAAAGTTTTTTTTCATAATGATACCCTTCAAATCTTTTGATATAGATTGACCATAAATGATAAAATTCTTGATCTGTCCTACATCCTTTGTCACTATATAATTCCAAAACTTGTCCTCATAAACATGGGTGTTTATTAGGATAAGGAATTGTGGTTTGACCTCTAGTGCCAACTCATCAGCTTGCCTTTCAATTTCAGTTTTCTCGGTAGGATTCAACCTAGGGTGTGGTAAGTCGGGAAATCTGGTATTAAGTCAATGACATGTTGGATATCACGTGTCAGTGGTAGCTTGTGCAGGAGGTCTTCAGACAAGACATCATCAAACTTTGTAGTCACAGGAGTGACTTTGAGGAGAGACAGAGCACTATTTTCAGGAAAGACATCAGTGAACTCCGTAGTCACTGAGGTGACTTCGAGAGGGATCGAAGTATTGCCTTTAGGAAAGACATGAATAAACTTTGTAGTCACTGGGATCACCTCGAGAGGGCTCGAAGTACTGGATACCTTAATATTACCACCCATGTTCTCTTTGTCAGAGTTGAAGTCTTGTGGTTCTTTCACTTGATAAATGAATTCTTCAGAGTCAGACTCTGATTCTGTTATGGACAATTTATAAATAGCAATTTTGACTGGGCTCAGTGTCGGTAGTATAGGAGGAAGGGGTTGACGACCAGAGCAAACAATATTAGGGGTTGGCAGTAAAGGAGGAAGGGGTTGACGACTAGAATAGACAACGAAAGTAAGGGTCGGCAATAAAGGTGGAAGGGACTCTGGATTTGTAACAGATGGTTCCTTAACTTTAGTTACTATGACTGGCCTTAGACAATTGACCACAACAGGCTCATGACCCTGACACTTGTTACTCTCGATTGCAGGATGATAAGAGGTGGACTTCATTACCTGATCTAACCTAGTCATGCAACTCAAAATTTCATTTAACTTTTGGAGGATTTTGGAGTTGGTGTGCATATTGATGGTTTGGGATTCACTAGCCATTTTTTAATTTTATTTTTTAACTTAATGTAAGGTGTTCTTGCCTAAACCTTGTGCTCTGATACCAAACTGATGTGAAACGGTGGGTGTGTCATGTAGGAAATCAGTGATATACTCAAACTCGCCACATTTCACCAAATAAAACGATCTTCGGCAGGAAACTCAAAACTAACAATGTCAAACAAATGGATATTACAAAGCATTGCATGCTAGCTTTGAACATTTCTAATCTCATTCAGATCTAATTACAATAGTTATGTCATGCATGACAAGTTCTATTATCAATATCAATGATAGGCGATCAAAGGAATTGCAGAGTTACACATCTCACCATATAGTGGATAGCATGAACAAAGATGACACTTTAGAGATGATTTAACTGATGCGTAACTCAACTATTAATCTGAGCGTTGAAGAAACTTTACCTACTGAGAAGCTCGTTTCACGTAACTTTGTTGATCTTAACTTATTGAATTTGTGAATAGTTGATTCTCTGTTCTGTTGATCCACAGTTACTCAGTGGCTGATTTGTTATTGTGGCACTGCTATTGTTTATGCTGCTGTTGCTACATTTCTGCTATTACTTTTACTGCTTCTGCTGCTCTGTTGTTGTGCTGCAGCTCTACTACTGCTGCAGTTTTGCTGGTACTGCTGTAGTTTTGCTGTCGCTGCTCCTGCTATTGGTGCTGCGCTCTGCTGCTGTTGTTGCACTGTTGTTGCTGCCTCTGCTGCTGCTGCAGCATTGCTGCTGCGCTACTGTTACACTGCTGCTGTTGTTATTGCTGCTGGTGCGCTGCTGTTGTTGCTGTCTGGCTGATATTGCTGCTGTTGTGGGCTGATGCTGCTGCCTGGCTGCTGCTGCTGTATGCTGCTGCTGAACCTGCTGCTACTGCTGACGCTGCTGCTTGCTGTTGCTGAAGCTGCTGCTCTGCGGCTGACGCTGCTGCTTGTGGTGTTGCTGTAAGCTGCTTCCGCTGCTCCTGCTCCTGCTATTCTGTTGCTGCTTCGCTATTTTTTTCACATTTCATTCATCATTCATTGTAGATAGAGAGAGAAGAAGAGACAAGGAGATGAGAGGCAAGCAAAAGGATTTGGTCTTTAAACATTCATTCATTCAATTAGAGAGGAGAAAGAGAGGAGACAGGAGAGGGGATTAGAGGAGACAACACAAAGAGAGAGAGACAAGTAGGGAATTTTCATTTTTCATTCATTGCATCCCTTTACATCAATGTAAGAGAGGCTTTTAAAGCTAAGTTCAGTTCTAACTAAACCCATTCCACATGCAATTCAGTTTTCTAACTGAACCAACTACAAATTCAGTTTAGAAAACTGCCTTAATCTCTTCACACAACTACATAATAAGATACATCTCAAATACACAATGAAATACATAATGAAGTACACTATAAATACACACTGAAATACAACTATAAGTACTAGATATCAGGGCTTCAGAACCATATCCTCGAGCTCAACAAGTAGGTGCGCGGCTGTGCTGAAAGACACGTCTGTAACGTGCACGTGCTCAGATGTCCTCATCACTGATGTATCCCAATTCAAGATTGTTATTTCTGTTGTGCAGTTTCTGCTGTACAGTGTAACTTAAAAGCAGAAATTGGTGTTACAAACTAAATGCAGCATATATTCATGCATAACTAGCTGCTCATCATTTGCCACCTAAATCAGGACATCTTAATCAGACACATTAAATAAAAATTTAATCAGTTGGCTAAATTTCTTTCAGGGCCTTGTAGTAGACGAGGAATCTTCCTTTCTGAAGCTTTTACCATACAGTTTATCAATTTTACCCATTATATCATAACTTTCTTAATGTTGTTTGAGGTCTAAGAATAGGGACATTTTTCTTGGATTTTCACAACATGCCCAACTTTTGGTTGGGTAAATGAACCTCTTTCCTCTATCGTACTCTGTTAATTGTCATCCTTATGTAAAATTAGCAATTCCGCTGGTATCGCTATCCAAATCAAATTTGTAGACCCCCAGTCCTAGAAGATTCTTCCACTACAGTCGTATCTCATAACTTGCATGCTCATCTTCATCTGGCTACATTTATTTCGTGGGATATACTTTGATTTTTGTCTTTCTATAATTTGTCTAGTTGTTTTGTTTTCTTGAAACATAATTTGTCTTGTCAAGTTGTATTGGTATTTTTTTTATTTGTCATGCTAACTGCAATTCTAGAAACTAATAGATATAACACTTCATCTGCAGTAGTATAATCTGTTTTTTTCTTAACTATCACTAGTTGTAGGTCTCTACCATATAAGTTGGGACAATATGGTACTCTATTTTCTCAGGAGTGCCACTGATGAGAACTTGTATTTTTATTTTTATGTTTTTTATTCTATTTCAGTTTTATGTAGTAGTGATAGTGGGTAGTTATGAAACCACCATGTGTGGTAGTGGGTAGTTATGAAACCATCATGTATAGTAGTGGGTAGTTGTAAATCTTGCTTATATGTAGGCAATTGTATCTTGTTTGAAGGGGGATGATGTTGAATGCAAAGAATGCCTCTTGTCTATATCTCCTCTCTTTTTTCACTCTCTAATGTATGATGATAAATGAAAATCTGAAAATACTCCTCCCCTGTTTCCTTCTTCCGGGATCTCTTCCTTCTCTCTGAAATTGTTTATCTTAGTAACAGTAACAGCGAAGCAGCAACATCATCAGTAAGCAGCAGCAGCAGCAAATCACAACAGCAGCAGCAACAACTGTTCGCAGCAGCAGCAACAACATCGGTCAGATTCAGGCAGCGACAGCAGCAACAACAGAGCAACAGTAGCAGTGCAACAGCGGACCAACAGTAGCAACGCAGCAACAACAGCACATAACCAACGCTCGTTTCAGTCCTTTCTTCTGATGCTTCATGTTTGAGAACGAATTAACCTCTTCCTTACTCGAGTATGGCAGTGAGTTCTTCAAGATTGTATACTTAGATGATTATCCATACCAGTGTTTTAAAAAGCCCGTTATAAACCCGTTATAACTCGTTATATAACATAACGCCGACCAATCGTTATGTAACAGGTCTAAAAACACGAAGGTTGATAACTATGGTTATTTTGCCTGTAACTTGTGTTACGTTATATTATTAACGTAACGCACCGTAACTTACATTACAGTGCAAGTTGACTTTTATAAACCCTCCCATATTCTCCCCGTCTAGAGCAAAAAAAATCCCCCTAAATTCGCTCGCTCGTCGTCCTCTCTGCAATCTCGTCGTCTCCTCATCGACGCCGAGAAGAATAAGAAAGAAGAAGACTATCTCTCTTCGATCGACAGCAAAAGAAGAATACCTACCTCTGATGGTTTTCTGTTGTGGTGGTTCTCGCCATCGTCGTCTCTAAGCGGTGGTTCTCCGTCTCCAAGAACATGTAAGCTCTCTCTCCCCCAATCTCTCTTCTCTCTCCAGTCTCACCCCGGATCTTTCTTTGCTCTCTCCTCCCGATCACTCTCTCTGTTCTCCCCCTCCCGGTCTCTTCTGTTCTATCCATCTCTCTATCTCTCTTTGCTTTCTGTCTCGATCTCTCTTTACTCTCTCCCAGGAGAGAGCAGAAAGATCGGGAGAGAAATCCGAGAGATCGGGAGGAGAGAAATCCGAGAGATCAGGAGGGGGAGAGAGAAATCAGAGACAGTGATTAGGGGAAGAGCAGAGAGACAGTGGTAAAATATCAGAGAGAGTGAAGGATACGGGGGTATAATTGAATATCATATTGTTGAATTATGAATTTAATGAATAGCATGACTAAAAATTATGAATTATGATTGAATTATGAATTATTGTAGATTGAATTATAAATCTTTTTGTAGATTGAATAGCATAGCTAAAAATTATGAATTATAATAAAATATGCGGATAATATTCTTGTTTGTGTAGATGGAATTATGAATTATAACTTGTGAATGTGAAAAATTATTGTGATACTTACTCAAAATTGTTGCGAGACTTGCTAAATATTTTATATATTATTTTGATATATTTTTAGATTTTTAAAAATTATTTTTCTATTTATAATTTTTTTAATATTGTACATATATTTATTTTTATTAAATAAATATTAAATCGCGTAACCTACGTTATGCGTACGTTATAACCTATATTAACATAACAGAAGAAAAATGTTATCATTACGTTTTTGTTATTTTAAACATTGATCCATACTTCATATACATTCTGGGAGCTTCATTGTGAGTTATTTCAAAGCAATCTACTTATTAGTTGAAATGCACATTCTAAAATATTATCTCTATCTCATGTCATCTACTATATGGTGAGATGTGTGAATCTGTTAACTTGTGAATTGCTTGTCTTAATATTGCGAAGAGAACTATCGCAATCATGCATGATTATTGTTTTTAATTTCGTTAAGATTAGAGATGTTCAAAGTTACGCTTGCAATCTCGTTTAAATCTATTTGCAACACTGCTAGTTTTGAGTTATTTTCCTGTCGAAGAACTTTCTATTTGGTGAAACGTACTGAGTTCGAGTATATCACTGGTTCCCTACATGGAACACACGCACCATTTCACATCGGTTTGGTATCCATAAGGTTTAGGCAGGAACACCATGCATTAGGTTAAAAAAATCTTTTCTTTAGGCATTTTAAAAAAAAGAAAATTGTTTTCTTTTTCTTTCTTTTGCATAAAAAATATATAAAAAGAATAAAAAATGGCTAGTGAATCCCAAACTGCTAATATGAACACCAACTCCAAAATCCTCCAAGAGCTAGATGAAATTTTGAGTTGCATAATTAGGTTGGATCAGGCATTCAAGTCTACCTCTTATCATCCTGCAATTTAGGTAACAAGCATCAGGGTTATGAGCACGTTGTGGTCAACTGTCCAAGACCAGTCATAGTAACTAAAGTTAAGGAATCATCTGTTACAAATTCAGAGTCCCTTCCTCCTTTATTGTCGACCCTACTGTCGTTGTTTGTTCTGGTCGTCAACCCTTCCCTCTTCTACTGCCGACACCAAGACCAGTTAGAGTTACCATTGACAAATTGTTTGTAATAAATATGGAGTCTGACTCTGAAGAGCTCATTTACCAAGCGAAATATTCAGAAAACTCTGACTTTGATAGAGAATTCACATGTGATAACTTTGAGGAGTTCAGTATTTCGAGTCCTCTTAAGTCCATCCCAGTGATTGCGGAGTTTATTGATGTCTCCAATAAAGACACTCTGACTCTCCCGAAGTGACCCTTGTGATTATAGGGGATGATGATGCCTTTTTGAAGACCTTACGAGCACGTTACCATCGACGTCTGATATCCAACACGCCAATGAATCAACCGAGGAACTAGTCTTCTCGACTTGTCACACCATAGGAAGGAGCCTACCATGCATACTAAACTCAAATGGCAAGTTGATGATTTGTCACTAGATGTCAAGCAACAATGTTTTGTCCAATAAACATTCATTTTTATGAGGACAAGTTCTGGAGTTATATTGTGACAAAAGGTGTAGGTCAGACCAAGAATATTGACATATATGATCGATCTATATCCAAAAATTTTGAGGATGCAGTTATGAAAAAACATAATGCCTTACAGACTATCAACTTCTTATTCATTATTGTTAAACTTAAGAGTGCATCTCCTCTGCCTTTACCTGTTTGCATATCTTTCGTCTTCATTGCTAAAACAAGTAAACTGTCACATATTTTAGGATCATACCTCTGATAAAACCTTTTGATCGAGGTCATGTATATTGTTGATCCGATAAAATTCAAGTGCCTAAAACTTTTAATGTTCAATAAGGAGTCAAAGTTCATTAGCTATTTTTTTGAAAGACCATTTAGCAACGATATGCACTAAGTTAAGTTCTCTACTGTATTTCATTATAGAGTTTCTGAGTCTGCATTTTAGGTCTAAACATCTGAGTCTGCATCATATTTTTGTCACACACATGTAAGTTCTACACATGAGAAATCAGTGATATATTTGAATAAGCAACACTTATTATAAGTTATGATCTGACATTAGGAAAGGAATTTAAAACTTTTAGTGTCGACAAATTTTGTGATGGTTCAGATTCGTTCGAAATGGTTTCCCAGAAAACTGTTAAAGATTTGCATGCCCGTAGTGCTGGAGTTTTCAAAATCTTAAAAGAATTTAAATTACAATACTTATGTTATAGATTTGGCATCAGTTCTATTTTCAATATTGAAGACTAAATGGTTTACAACGTCTTGATTATCCATAAACATCCTACTGGTTGATGAGCCTTATTCTGAGCCAATTTTTGAGAGTCCTTCACTTTCTCACCTCCAGATATGCATCCTATACAGCAGAGAAAATTAATAACATTTTAGATGATGAATTTATGATGCATCTTGACTAGTAATCTAAGTCGCAAGAAACAAACTTACAGCAGTAAGAGAACAGTTCTACAATTGACTCGACGGGATCGAGTTCTTCCCATCTGGGGAGAATTGATGAGAACTTGTACTTTTTTATTTTATGTTTTTATTCTATTTCAGTTTTATGTAGTGGTGATAGTGGGTAGTTATGAAACCATCATGTGTGATAGTGTGTAGTTATGAAACCATCATGTGTGATAGTGGGTAGTTGTAAATCTAGCCTATATGTAAGCAACTGTATCTTGTTTGAAGGGGGATGAATGTTGAATGCAAAGAATGTCTCTTGTCTGTTTCTCCTCTCTTCCTTCTCTCTCTAATGTATGATGATAAATGAAAATCTGAAAATATTCTTCCCTCCCCTGCTTCTCCCTAGATTTCTTTCTTCTTTCTGAAATTGTTTATGTCAGCAATAATAACAACGAAGCAGCAACAACAGCATCAGCAAGCGGCGGCAGTAGCATCAGCAAGCAGCTCGTAGGAGCAACAGTAACTTATAACAGTAGTAGCAAATCACAACAGCATCAGCAGTAGCAGTTGCAGCAGCAGGTGTTCGCAGGCACACAGCAGTAGCAACATAACAACAACCGCAGTGAGGCAGCGGCAGCAGTAGAGCAACAGTAGCAGTGCAGCAGCGGACCAGCAGCAGCAACAGCGGCACATCACCAACGCTCGTTTCAGTCCTTCTTTCTGATGTTTCATGTCTGAGAATGAATTAACCTCTTCCTTACTCGAGTATGACGGTGAGTTTTTTGAGATCATATACTCCAGACTTATATACATTATGGGAGCTTCACTGTGAGTTTTTTCAAAGCAATCTACTTATTAGTTGAACTACACATCAGTTAATTCATCTGTAAAGTATTATTTCTATCTCATATTGTCTACTATATAGTGAGATGTGTGAATTTGTTAACTTGTGAATTGTTTGTCTTAATATTGTGAAGAGAACTGTCACAATCATGCATGATTATTGTTTTTTTTCCGTTAAGATTAGAGATGTTTAAAGCTACGCTTGCAATATTGTTTAAATCCATTTGCATCACTGCTAGTTTTGAGTTGTTTTCCTGTCGAAGATTTTTCTATTTGGTGAAACGTAGTGAGTTCGAGTATATCACTGGTTTCCTACCTGGCGCGCGCACACAGTTTCACATCAGCCACTACAATTTATTTTGCATTCTTAGTATCATACAGGATATCAAGAGCAAATGTCACGTTGGCCAGAGCAACCAGTCAACATCATCATTAAATGGCTGAAGAGCCGCAATTCTTCTTTGGTTGTAGCTGACTTTGGCTGTGGTAAGAGTAGGAAAAAAACACCATTTTTTGTTGCCTTGCAGCACTTTGCATATAAATAAAGTTATTGGGGTCTTGGAAATTAAATTAAAGAATACTAAGCTAATTCCATATTGATTTTAGGGAGTGCAAACCTTGCAAAGAACGTCAAAAATAAAGTGTACTCTATGGATCTGGTCGCAAATGATCCATCAGTAATAGCCTGCGACATGTCTCATGTAAGTGCTGTCCTTTTAGACAATTTTGAATCTCTGAGCAATGGTTTTGTCGTTTTGGCATCAATTATTTTATTTATGAATATCTTTCAGTTTTTAACTTCTAAAAAATGGGGATAAATTTTGATTTTAGCTGTTACAACTTTCTTTAGGTGAAATGCTACATAATTTTCATTTACATCCTCTTTGTGATGATATGTTCGCATTGAAGTTAATGGACTGTTTAGGTCTTTTTGTTCTTCTGATGCTGCACCATATATCTGTCACAGATGCAACATTTTTTGACTACTGATCAGAACTATTTTGTTGTCCTCTCTTTAGGATTTCTAGTAATGCAACAAGAGGGTATTCTTATTCTGATGAGTGATGACCTTTCAGACAACTTTTGACCAACTAGTGAATAGTGATTTGGAGTTAGACCTAGAACCGACCAACTAGTGAATAATGATTTGGAGTTGGACCTAGAACCTATAGATAATCACCAAGCTATCCCTCCAACTACTTTCTTCCCGCAGCTTACAAGTGTTCTTTTGCTTGGATTGTTGTACAGTGTATGCCATTGGCATGCAGGGAGCGTGGGGAGCCCGATGCTGTGCACCGCGGGCAGTGTTTTATTCTTTTATCTTCATACAATATGTATAACTTCGCACAAAGTTGAAAATATTGAAGGCTAGAAAACTGGACACAATATAAAGAACAGATGCAACAACAGTAACAAAAGTAAAAAACCTTTCTCCTTGGGTGTCACTACAGTAGTCCTTTCTCTTCATTCAGCTCTGTTAAGTTCTATAATATATCCCTATTATTAGCCAGTATCATATCATTTTCTACCATGTCACCTGGGATGCCTCAATGTGTTTTCCGGAGGATCCATTTAATAGAGGTCCACCAATGTATTATGATGACTGTCTGCTACCTAATGCAGACTTCCTCTGCTGCTGGGCATTGGGTTGGCAGTGGAGGATGTAGCAGAGTAATTTCTAAGAGGCATCTGCCTAGGCACTTGGTGCCTTCTGCGACTTCATATGGGAAAATAACACATTTCAAGTTCAACGTGGTTTCTATTTTATTTTATTCTGATCATCTTTTCTTCTCTTCTGCGATGGCATGTAGAGATTCCTCCTCCTCTTGAGACCAGGGACTTGATGTTACAATTCTTATTTCTTGTCATTATAGTTTACTAATTCTTTAAACTTGTTACTTTTACCTACCTGACATTGATCCTTGTTAATTATTATCCTTGACGGATTAATCTTTACTATACTTGGGATTATTGATTGTTTAGTACAAGTAAAGAGATTGTAGGTGTTAAATATGACAGAAGAATTAAAATTTGTTGTTTTAAAGAGGACCATTGTGTAGATTTAAGAATATAAGACCATAGGAGCCTCGGGGGTGTATTTTGTGCAGTTTAAAGCATGTACAATCACCTTGATATCTAGGCGTCTCATTCACTTTTTTCACGTACCTTTTAACTGTTTGGTTCATTGCAGCTGGAACTTAAAGTGCTAATGCAAAACACAGCTTATAGCTATAAATTGATTGTTGTAAGTAGCGTTTCTGGTGTTTGTGTCAGCAACTGTAAGTGAAAATTAAAATTTTCCCCCACCTTTAATTTGAAATTCTCACTAAAAGTTTAAAATCTTTACCTTTTTTAACCATTAAGGTATGTAATTATGTAATTTGACGCATGTTCACACTTGCAACAAAGCTGTACATGTGACTTACTATCGTTTTGGCTACAATTGCATTTGCTGCAACAGAGCCTTTTTTGTAACTGCTGTCGCAGTTGTAAATAGTAGTTGCAGCGAATGAAACAATTACAGTTGACCACTTTTGCAATTACAAGTAGGTCTGATTTGAGCAAAACGAAGAGGTGTAATACTTTGGGCTACTATACTACAGACCTAAAAATGGAAAATAATTAGTGACACTATAAGGCTAGGGATGGAATTTATGTAAAAATTTGAAATCAATATTCTACTTTCTTATTAGTTCTAACAAGAGAAAGAAACCACTGCTAGTATGACTGTATGCTGATTGTTATCTATGTTAAATTATTCAGCTAGTAAGTTTAATTTATTCATATTAGTATGCCAGTGTTTGGTTGCTGTCTACCTCCTATACTCTTTTAATGCATAATTGGGCACATAACTGAAGGCAATCCTAAGTATTAAGGATGTTGATGGGGATTCAGCTAGGGATTGGAAGATCTATTCGCGTAGGGGAATGAGTGGCTGAGTTGGATATGATTAGGAGTAATCTTTTATTAGTTCTTTTATTTTTTTAATGAGATACGAGTAGCGCACATGGCATTTGTTTATAAAACTCTTGTAGGATTTTATTTGAAATTCAATGAGTTATCGAAAACTTTGAAACCTAGGTGTGTTTTGAAATCTTCATGTGTAGCATATAGAGTAAGGAGCGATTCTCCTGAGTGTGAAGCCTGAACTCTTTTCCCCCTCTAAATTCACCTCAAACTCTATTTTCTTTTTCTGTTCTCTGTCAAATTTGATATCAGAACTAAAATCCTGATTTCCTCAACAAAATCCAAAAACCCTAGATTCAAATTTTTAGTGCTTTCTGTGAAAAAAATCTCAGTGTTTATTGTCTTTTCCCACACTATGGCTGAGTTTGCATATAAAAGTCATGTCAATAGGTCTACTAATGTTAGTCCGTTTGAGGTAGTTATTGGTAAGAAAACCTATTAACTTTCTTTTATTCCATAAGTTATAGGCCTCGATATCCGAGTCTTTTGCCCAGCATGTGTGCGATTTGCATACTAAGGATCAAAGACATAACACGTAGCAATGATATAAATATGTTGATTTGCATAAGAGAGTGCACGAGTTTGCAGTGGGGGATGAGGTGATGCTTAGAGTACGACCTGAGAGGTTACGTTTCGGGACATGGAAGAAGTTTCCTTCTCGATGTATAGGTCCTTACAGGGTCTTGCAGAGGATTAGTTTCAATGCTTACTAGTTAGTCATACCACGAGATCTTGGAATTAACCCCGTCCTCAACATTGAGTTGACTCCATATCGTTCTGTGATTGACTATCCGACCATCATCCTTGATCTATCATCATTTCGCTAGCAGCGGCCCCACAACACTTTCCTTTCATCCGCCACCACTGCCATCACAAAAGAGGCATCAGAGGAAATATGCTCCTACTCGCTACTTACCCACTTGCCTTTTTTTTTTACTACTTTGACTAGCGCCCGACAAGCAGCACCTTAGGATGGCATAGACTTAACATTAATGGCGAGGTTCAGACTAATGTTAAACACGATTGTTGTAAGCTGTAGATTGATGAAATTGAGGACATTCTGCAGGACGAGGTGATCTCGACAGCTGATGGTGATACCACCGCTATTTGATCTGTTGGAGAGGATGTCCTGATTTTGACTATACATGATTATGAACTGGGGGAACTGCCTGAGTTGGATCTGATTAGTAGTCTTTTATTTATTTATATTATTTTTTATTACTTTTATTGAGGCACAAGTGGTGCACGTGTTCTCTGTTTATAAATACTCTTTAAGGATCTTATTTGAGATTCAATGAGCTATCGAAAGCTTTAAAATCCTAATTGTGTTTTGAAATCTTTATGTGTGAAACATAAAGTGGGAGAGCAATTTTTCTGGGTGTGAAGCCCTAACTCTTTTCTTTATCCCCAAATCCATCACAAACCCTAGTTTTCCTCTTCCTTTTTATGTCAATTGCCGAGTGTGTTCCTTAACAATGTGTAATGAAATATGTTTGTTTTGGAGGTTGTGTACTCATCTAAAATGTAGTCTTGTACCTAAACCTCAAAATAACTTAACATAACCAATTGTCTTCCTTAACAATGTTTAATAAAATAGCCACAACTTTTATTTGAACCTTGGCTTTCAACTCATTACCACTTAGCATTTGATGATTTAAAAAAAGGGGAATCCTGACATTTAAATTCACATAGTTTAATAAATTCAACAAAACAATTCTGTGAGGATGATGATTGGATTCCATATTACTATATATATCCTCTTCATGGTGTATATTTATGGAAAAAAAAACAAAGAGGAATCTATAAAACGTCCTACTTAAAGCTCTAGGATTCAGTTGACCACAGCCAGTTTCTCAAAGGACTTCATTCCAAGGCAGTGAGGCACCAAAATAGCTCTAAATTGAAAGGACTAATGCCCAGTTAGAGTTATGAAACCAACACTGTCAAGTGTAAACACTTCAAATTGACTGTCGTGTGCATTGCAAGACAGTTGCCCTACACATACTGGACACTTTGGAGCCGCGTCAGATTTTAGAACACTACAAAATTGCGTGTTCGGACCATATTAACTTTAAATAAAATCTACATATCATGTTGGATACCTTGGACGCACATGTTCCTGAAACAAACTTGCAAAAAGAAGGGCCTCTATGACATAAAAATATACTGTGTTAATAGAACCTAAGCGCCTCAAGAACTAGTTCAAGCATTATTTAGATCTTTCTTCAGATTGATTTGTTTTGTTGCTTGATTAGAAGCTAGGAATTTAAACTATGTAGATTTTATTTTGTTTTTCATTTCTTTTAATAGAATGTGTCCTAATCACTATTGCCTTTGATGTGTAATATAAACAAAAATAAAAAGTAAAAGTTTAACATTTTGCTTTTTCTTTACTTTAATGTGCAAAAACTAATTTGTTTGTTGAACTCTAGCCATAAAGACAGTTCTCGTGCTTTGAGATTACGGATTAACTCTTTGTAGAATCAGAATGTAGAGATGCTGTAGAAAGATATACGCACACTCTATTATAGTTTTTATTCTTTCTGAGAATGTCTTTTTGCTGTGCCCTTTGGGATATGCCATTCTTTAGACATTAGACATAAATGCTGCTTCCTTTAACACCTCCGTGTAGACATTTATCCTTGGAGAATTTTGGAGGATTGCTTCTTGTTGTATGATCCTAAATAGTTGTAGTGTGGTTTTTTGTACCTGTCAACTTACCAATGTCTATTTGCTCTCTTGTTCATAGTTTCTTGTCAGAATTGGCACTAAAAGTATAACTTAAAGTTAATGGTAGGTTGGCAGCTAGTTTTTCTTTCTCCTGACCAATGAGTGTATTCGGGCTTTTTAGAGCACCTGTCGAATGTCTTGGGCATGTGAAGTCTTCTTTTACTGCACATCAGGCAACCGGGGCAGAACTAGAAATACTTTTATGTGGGATCATAGAGAAATAAATCATGTAGAGTTATAAATTTTATTTAGGTTTTTTTCCCATATAGGCACCTCAAATCTTTGTTAATTTCCTATTCACCCCCGAGATCTTCATAATTCCATATTCCCACCTCAAATTGTGTAAGTTAGGACAAAAACAACTCTCATCATATCCTTTGTAAGTCTACGAGAATATACTAAGAATATTCCTGAATTTGGGTATAACCCACTTAAAAGAAGTGAATATGACCAAAATACCCTTTTCCTTCATCTTCTCCAATGAATATTATCCATCTTCAAATTTCTCACTAAAACTCATTCAAAAACTCATTCAAAATCTTGAGACACATTTTTAATCCCACTATTTCATTTTCTCTATATCCTCAATGTTATAACAGAAATTAGAGAAAAAGATGAGTTCTTTCATCTCAATTTTATTATATGGATACATGAAAGTCTAATCTACTCCTATTCTTATATTACTCCTAATATAACTCATATACCAATTCTTATACAAATCATATTTCCTAGCACTGTCCCTCAAGCTGGAGCATATACATCATACATGTCCAGCTTATCACAAATAAAATCAACTCTTGTCTTCTCAAAAGACTTTGTGAGGAAATCTACCAACTGATGTCCAAATAAAATTTATCGAGCTTAAATAATCTTCTGTTCTATCTCCTAACGTACCAAGTGACAACTCACTTCAATATGTTTTGTGCACTTGAGAAATACTGTTTTCAGGTATGTGGACAAAAAATATAATCTCATAGGACACTTTAAAGAAAAATCAAGCTTAGTCAACAAGTCTCTGACTCAAATAATTTCATAATTTACATTCGCTATTACACGTTACTCTGACTTCACACTTGATTGCGACATCACACTTTGCTTCTTGTTTTTTCATGACACATGATTTCTTCCAAGGAAAATGCAAAAGCCTTTGGTAGATCACCTATCAATAGTTGATCTTGCCTAATCAACATCTAAGAAATCAACAACTCTGTTCGAATATAGAAGTTCTTTACTAGGAGCTTTCTTTAAGTACTTGAGACTCCTTTGCTAGCGCCAAAGTAGCTGTGAAAGAAGGTGAAGTTGATTATGCCTGAAACTGCTGGAATATTTAATAGATTTGCTCTGTCATCTGCTCCTTATTAATGGAACTCCCAGTATCAAATTGCTACTCCCGAGCTATGGCTACATGAGTTGATCGAAACTTTTGTTGTTGCTGCTGCTTTCCTTGTAATAGTGGGCAATTGTACTTGATGTAGTCTGGCTCTTTACAATAATAATAGATCACCTCTTCTCGTCCTCCTAAACCATCACCATTGCGGCCTCTCCCATGACTTCTACTTCCAAAATCACTCTCACATCTCTACCTCCTGCTGTTCTGCCTTGGATCACAAGAGTAGAATGATCCTGAGACTCCATGCTGGCTAGATTCGGTGATTCTAAATGAACAACTTCATGTAAGAAGTGATGTATCCTCAAGTGACTTGTCAGTGGAGTTGCAAGCACATTCGGTCGAGCCTTTGGGAACTTTGGATGCAATGCTTCTATGAAAATAAGAACCATCAATTTGTTTCACCTCTTCTTCATCTCCTTCACGTCACTTGTGATAGAAAAAATCGCCTTAACATACTTGAAAAGTTTGTTGAAGTCGGCGTTGAACTGAGCTAACATTCGACTTTCTTGTTTACTCTTGAACAACTCTTTAATAACATCAAAGACTCGACTCAGGTTGCTGCCGCCTGAATACAATCTGTCCAAGTAGATCCACATCTTCTTGCAGTCCTATAATGTAGGATCAGATCCTGAACACGTGACTCCATGCTGTTCAATATCTGTCTTAGAAGAAGTGCATCATCCTCTCTCCAAGTCTATATCTTTGGATTGAGGAGATCATCAGTCAGGTGGTGAGCTTTAGCTTTCCCAGAATTTCAACAGTCCTTTTTCACTATAGAAAGTGATTACCATTCAACTTCTTATTAGTGATCTTCTCATATACAAATTCAAAAATTGTTGGCTTAATCTCTGTCATCACTCGAAATAAATCAAATCCACCCCCAGTAGGTTACAGAAACACTCGAATTAGAAACCCAAAACCACAAATCAAAACTTCAAGCCAAAACAATCATAGGCTTTAAATGTCTATCCCAAAAATAAACACAAGTGGCACCTCTTCTTTTTAATTTAGAACACACTCTATTCTGTTTGATTGTCTTTTTTTTAACTCTGTTTAATTAACAGAGAAAAGTGGAGATAAAGAAGATGAGAAGGAGCGGGACGAAGGTGAAGATAGATGAGAAGAGGACTGAGATGACGGTGATCCACATTTGAAGTCGGGTTAGAGAACCAAGTGCGGAGTGAGATTTGAAGTCAATGTTGAGATTGTTTCTGAGAGGTCGTCAGGGAGTTGAGGGAAGCCTAGATGAGGTACAAGAGAGATCGTGATGAAGTCAGAGTCCTGGTGAGATAGGACTGTCTGGTTGGCAGTGTGCGAAGTCGGGTCGGGTCGCGTTTGAATTGGAGTCGGGTCGGGTTTATTTGCAGGCGATTTTGAATTGAAGGTGAGTTCGAATCGAAAGCGAGAAGAACTGAACTTGATTCAAGTCGGGCGCGATAGCAGGTTGCGGTGAAGATGAAGATGGGGCTGCGTTGGTGTGGCGGCGAAGAGGAAGACAGGGTTGGGTTGGTGTGGCGGTGAACTCGGTTGATGGGTGTGGGTGCTCTGTCGATGGGAAGAAAGAAAAAAGAAATAAGAAAAAAGAAAAATGAGAGGTTAAGGTTAAAGTAAAAAAGTAGGGTTTGGATCTTTTGAGCCTTAGAGCTCTGATACCGTGTTACAAGAGAAATTAGGGAGAAAGTTAGAGTTCTCTCCTCTCAATTATATTATATAGATACATGAAAGTCTAATTCTACTGCTATTCGTATACTACTACTATTACAACTCATATACCGTTCCTTATACAAATCATATTTCCAAACATAAAAAAGGAGATCTTATCACCCAACATCAAAATCATAAAATAAAATATTTATGCTCTAATTTCATCTTAACATGAAACCTATCAATATAAAGCATAAATTTCACATGCTGATACTTGTTGGAACTTACTTTTGATGATACATTTGTGAAGCCATATCATTTGGAGCTCTATCACAAGTCTATTCAAGAGTTTTACATAATCAAGACTCCCAAAGAGAGTTGATAATGATGTGTATTGTAATGATTGATAGCATGTTAAAAGCCTTGAAACACACACACATCTTAGTCATATTAGTCGACTTATAGAATTGACTAGTCGACTAATACCAACTATAGTTTGTTGGCCCAAAGGCCATTAGCCCGACATTTTAATGATAACAAACCATATTTAGTTATGTTTTTAACAATTTTGTTTATATAAGTTTCAGGTAAATATAATAGTTGATTTGACGGCTCCAACTCAAGACTCACGCTTTTGGATGCCGCAAAGGATTTGGATCCCCGAGCCTAGCACAGTAGAAGTGCTCCCGGATCAAACATGAAGAATTCAAGATTTGTAATTTTCTTTTAGTTAGTATTTTTAGATGATTTTGTCAAAACCTAGATGATAGAGGTAGAATACTTGGGATTGTCACACACACACATCTAGTATTGCTTCATGGCTTCAAAACAATTTTTATAATAAAATTTCTAACCTAGTTTTGGAAAAACCATGTTTGGAAAAATCAGTTTTAGAAAAAACCAATTTTCCATTTTACCAAAAAGGATTTTCATCAAATAAAGTTCAAAACATTTTTGGGTGTTGATCTATGATCACACACTGTTTTTATAAGTCCTAGAACCTTATTTCATAAATCCTTAATCAAAGATCTTTTAACAAAAATTTCCCCCCTTTAGCAGACTCTGGAAAACAGTTCTGGCAGAGTCCGGTCGACCGACCCAGTCGACCGACGTGCACGCTGTGCATGTGTGCACGTCGGCAGACCGAGCAAATTTGGTTTGCTCTCTGTTTTTCTTCGGCCGACCGCAACGGTCGACCGACATAGAGAGTTGCTCTCTGGATGTGGTTTCGGTCGGCCTCCCAGTCGACCGACCTCCCCAACGGTCGGAAATCTGACCGTTGGCGGTCGACCGGCCCGGTCGACCGTTAGCTGTCAGAAGTTCTGACAGACTCCAACAGCTCTATTTTTCTGGACAGATTTTTGTTGGGATTCACCCCAACGACTCTTTTGAGCTGTGTAGGTTATTTTTCATCCCCTATAAATAGTGGGACTCTTCTACAAATATTGACACAAGATTTACAAGTAAAAATTCAAGTTTTCAAAAGCTTAGCATTTTAGAAAAGATTTTCATCAAAGCCAAAATTTCCAACACCTTTTTGAAGCAATCATCTCTATTTCTCTCTAGTCTTTTGCACTACACAATCCCAAGTATCATCTCTTTCATATTGGTTATAGGATTGTGCAAAGTGAGCCTTTTGATCAAGTGTGATCAACTTTTACTTCATTTGAGAAGTTGTAGAGGCATCGGCCTCAAGCGAGCGGGTGTGCTTCAAAGTGTTGTTGCGACACCGAGAGATAGGACAAGTGTGTCCTTATATTGAGGATCCGGTGGGATCCCCAATAGTGGAAATCCTTCAAGTGTGAAGGCGGGGACGTAGAGCGTGGCTTGAACCTCGGAAAAATTTCTTGTGTTTGCGATTGTCCAAATTTCTCTAAACTCTATCTCTCTCTTACTTGCTCAATTTAATTGTTTACTTATTTGCAAGTAGTTTAATTGTGTTCATTATATAAATAGTTTTTAAATTCCGCATAATTGTTATTTATATAACCATCACCTATTCACCCCCCTCTAGGTGATTTCAATTGGTATCAGAGCTTAACCCTTACATTTGGTTTAACCACCTTAGGGAGATCCTTGTATTTGGCTATATCTTTTTGTGCATTATATTTGTTTGTGCATTATACTTTTGTATTTATGGCATCCATTGACTTTTCTAGCATCAAGTCCCCACCCAAGTTTGATGGCTTGAACTTCCCCATTTGGAAGGTCAAGATGAACCTATTTCTTAAGTCCCTAGGAGTTAGAGTAGCTAGGGCCATAACCAAAGAATTTGTAGAACCTCTCACCGATGAGAGATCATGGTCCGAGGACACCACCAAGGGCTATGAAGCTAATGCTAGGGCTCAATATGCTTTAACCCAAGCCCTTAATGAAGATGACCTTTCCCGCATCATTAACTGTAAATCTGCATATGAAGTTTGGAATGTTTTGATTGTGACTCATGAGGGAACGTCCCAAGTCAATAGATTCAAGATTGACTTGCTTCGTTCTCAATATGAGAATTTTTATATGCTTGAGAATGAGAGCATTGATGACATGCTCACCCGTTTCACCAAGATAACTAATGCATTATCTTCTTTAGGTGATACGATCGATAATGACCAAAAGATTTGGAAGGTCATTCGAGCTCTTCCCAAAGCTTGGGAAGTCAAGGCAACTACCTGAAATCACCTAGAGGGGGGGTGAATAGGTGATGGCTATATAAATAACAATTATGCGGAATTTAAAAACTATTTATATAATGAACACAATTAAACTACTTGCAAATAAGTAAACAATTAAATTGAGCAAGTAAGAGAGAGATAGAGTTTAGAGAAATTTGGATAATCACAAACACAAGAAATTTTTCCGAGGTTCGAGCCACGCTCTACGTCCCCGCCTTCACACTTGAAGGATTTTCACTATTGGTGATCCAACCGGATCCTCAATATAAGGACACACTTGTCCTATCTCTCGGTGTCGCAACAACACTTTGAAGCACACCCGCTCGCTTGAGGCCGATGCCTCTACAACTTCTCAAATGAAGTAAAAGTTGATCACACTTGATCAAAAGGCTCACTTTGCACAATCCTATAACCAATATGAAAGAGATGATACTTGGGATTGTGTAGTACAAAAGACTAGAGAGAAGTAGAGAGGATTGCTTCAAAAAGGTGTTGGAAATTTTGGCTTTGATGAAAATCTTTTCTAAAATGCTAAGATTTTGAAAACTTGAATTTTTACTTGTAAATCTTGTGTCAATGTTTGTAGAAGAGTCCCACTATTTATAGGGGATGAAAAATAACCTACACAGCTCAAAAGAGTCGTTGGGGTGAATACTAACAAAAATCTGTCCAGAAAAATAGAGCTGTTGGAGTCTGTCAGAACTTCTGACAGCTAACGGTCGACCGGGCCGGTCGACCGCCAACGGTCAGATTTCCGACCGTTGGGGAGGTCGGTCGACTGGGCGGCCGACCGAAACCACATCCAGAGAGCAACTCTCTATGTCGGTTGACCATTGAGGTCAGCCGAAGAAAAACAGAGAGCAAACCAAATTTGCTCGGTCGGCCACTCGGTCGGCCGACGTGCACACATGCACAGCGTGCACGTCAGTCGACTGGGTCGGTCGACCGGACTCTGCCAGAACTGTTTTCCAGAGTCTGCTAAAGGAAAGGGGAAATTTTGGTTAAAAGATCTTTGATTAAGGATTTATGAAATAAGGTTCTAGGACTTATAAAAACAGTGTGTGATCATAGATCAACACCCAAAAATGTTTTGAACTTTATTTGATGAAAATCCTTTTTGGTAAAATGGAAAATTGGTTTTTTCTAAAACTGATTTTTCCAAACATGGTTTTTCCAAAACTAGGTTAGAAATTTTGTTATAAAAATTGTTTTGAAGCCATGAAGCAATACTAGATGTGTGTGTGTGTGACAATCCCAAGTATTCTACCTCTATCATCTAGGTTTTGACAAAATCATCTAAAAATACTAACTAAAAAGAAAATTACAAATCTTGAATTCTTCTTCATGTTTGATCCGGGAGCACTTCACTGTGCTAGGCTCGGGGATCCAAATCCTTTGCGGCGTCCAAAAGCGTGAGTCTTGAGTTGGAGCCGTCAAATCAACTATTATATTTACCTGAAACTTATATAAACAAAATTGTTAAAAACATAACTAAATATGGTTTGTTATCATCAAAATGTTGGGCTAATGGCCTTTGGGCCAACAATCTCCCCCTTTTTGATGATGACAAAACATAAAGTTATCTCAAATATTTTGGGTGGAGACTTCAAGTGAAGCTCCCCCTTAACACATGCATATACAAAAAGAGATACTCAGGCATAAATAAAAGACATATATGATATAAAATGAGTCACATGCCAACGGAATAAAATGGACACATAAAAGGAGAAATCATATGTCATACAATAACTCATGTCCAAAAGAAATAAAAATACATAACCATACAACCATACAATACTAACACATGTCCACTACAAATACCAACGACTCTTTTGAGCTGTGTAGGTTATTTTTCATCCCCTATAAATAGTGGGACTCTTCTACAAACATTGACACAAGATTTACAAGTAAAAATTCAAGTTTTCAAAAGCTTAGCGTTTTAGAAAAGATTTTCATCAAAGCCAAAATTTCCAACACCTTTTTGAAGCAATTCTCTCTACTTCTCTCTAGTCTTTTGCACTACACAATCCCAAGTATCATCTCTTTCATATTGGTTATAGGATTGTGCAAAGTGAGCCTTTTGATCAAGTGTGATCAACTTTTTCTTTATTTGAGAAGTTGTAGAGGCATCGGCCTCAAGCGAGCGGGTGTGCTTCAAAGTGTTATTGCGACACCGAGAGATAGGACAAGTGTGTCATTGTATTGAGGATCCGGTGGGATCACCAATAGTGAAAATCCTTCAAGTGTGAAGGCGGGGACGTAGAGCGTGGCTCGAACCTCGGAAAAATTTCTTGTGTTTGCGATTGTCCAAATTTCTCTAAACTCTATCTCTCTCTTACTTGCTCAATTTAATTGTTTACTTATTTGCAAGTAGTTTAATTGTGTTCATTATATAAATAGTTTTTAAATTTCGCATAATTGTTATTTATATAGCCATCACCTATTCACCCCCCTCTAGGTGATTTCATAGTTGACTTGACAAAACTCTATAGTCGACTAGTGTTTGTTCTGAAAAAGATCCCAACTCTCTGTTTCTCACTATTAGTCGACTTAACAGTATATATAGTCGACTAATAGACTTCTGTAGTCGACTTATACTTCCCTCTAGTCGTAGTTTCAGTTTTCAGAAACTTGTCTTTTGATTTTATCATGACCTAGTTGACTTGGTCTCTTCTATAGTCGACTAACCTTGTGAAATTTGCCTTCCCTAGTCGACTAACCCCATATCTCAAGTCGACTAATGGCAGTTTCTGACTGTTGGACAGTTTCTGTTTCTGGTATTTTATCCAACGTTTAAATATTCAAATTTGTCCTAATAACTACCCTAACTAACCATAGAGTTCAGCTATAAATAGGGTTGTTATTTTAGGCTTTAAACACCAATTCAAATCAATAGTTTTCTGACAAAAACTCTGCCAAAATTCTGGTTCTCTGAAAATTATTTTTTCACTTTCTGTTTCTTAACCAATTCCTATTCTTTTGTGAAGATTTCTGAAAGTCAACCTATAATAGCCCTTGTCCACAATCACATACAGATTCAAGGCTTATAGGATCATTTGTAATCACTCAAAGGAAGCATTGTACAAGAGCGTCTTCGGGTTAAAGAGAGTTGTATAAGGTGTTATGGTCTTCTTAGTTGTAAGAAGAGTTGTACACATTTGGCAAAGGAGATTTGTCAAGTGGTGTGCAAGGTGTTGATTTTGGGTGTACAGAATCAAAGGATAAAGGAAAATCTCAAGCGGGTTGTTTGAGGACTGGATGTAGGTCACGAGGACCGAATCAGGATAAATCACTTGTGTTTGCCTTTGCTTTATCTTTTCTGTGATTTAATTTTCTTTATTGCAAGTACTTTATATTTACGCTAATATCTTTGTTTGAGTATTTACGTGTATAGTAGATCCTACAATTGGCATCATCTCAGGACCAACAATTGGTATCAGAGCTCGGCTCGGTATACAAGCCTTGCATACCTAGTCAACAATTAGCAAGAATGGCAACAGAGTTCCCTTCGTCACAATTCAAAGAAGGACATTCTACACAACATCCATCGCTATTTGACGGATCCAACTACAACTATTGGAAGTGTAGAATGAAGATCTACTTGCAATCGCTTAACTACGAACTTTGAAATATAGTAGAAGCACCGTACACCAAGCCGACAACCAACTACACTTCTTGGAGTGATGATCAAAAGAAGAATGCGAACCTTGATGCCAAAGCGATAAATGCTTTATTCTGTGCCTTAACCAAAGAAGAATTCAACCGTGTGTCAACAACTACTTTTGCAAATCAAATATGACACACTCTACAGGTAACATATGAAGGCACAAATAAAGTTAAGGAATCTAAAATTTCTATTCTTGTCCACATGTTTGAACTTTTCAAAATGAAGGAGAATGAAACCATCTCAGAAATCGTTACAAGATTCACCGACATAACAAATTCCTTAGCATCCCTTGGAAAGGAATACACCCAAGTCGAAAAAGTTCGCAAGAGCCTTCGTGCACTCACATCAGATTGGGAGAAGAAGACAACTGCAATCGAAGAAGCGAATGATCTCTCAACAATGTCGTTAGAAAACCTTATTGGTAATCTAATGGCATATGAAGTGCAATTCGAAGATAGAAAGAAGGATGAACAACAATTTCTCTCAAAGAAAGAACTTGCCTTCCATGCATCCTCAGACACGGACAATTCAGATGACAATGAAGAGGAGATGGCAACGCTTTCAAGAAAATTCAGAAGATTCTTGAAGTAAGATAAGTTTAAATATTTTAATTGCAATAAAACAGGTCATATGAAGAAGAATTGTCCATTGCTAAAAAACAAAGGTAAATTCAAGAGTAAAAAGTTCAGAAAGAAGAAAGACTATCAAGCTTCATGGGAAAATAGTGATTCTTCTTCCTTTAATGAAGAGGAAACCACTAAACATGCCAACAGCTATTATATGGCTCTAGAAGAAGATAAGGTACAATTTTCTGAACTCTTAGATGCATTTCATGAATTATACAGTGATTTTAAGAATGAAAAGATAAAGAATAAAGTTTTGTCAAAGGAAAATGAAAAACTTATTAAATAAATTCATGTTATGTATCTCAAATTTCTTTTATAAATTCTCAAAAAGATGATTTTGAAAAGTGATATCATCATTAAAAAAAAGATAATGAGAATTTATTACAAAATAATGTTTTATTGAAAAGAGAAATTATGTCTTTAAATGAAAGAATTTCTGCTTTAGATAAAGACATATCTATTTTCAAAATGAAGTATGAAGAGATTTTGAAAAATGTGATTAAATTTAATTAAGGAAAAGAAAAGTTGAATGATTTGTTATCATATCAAAAGATGTCACATAATCATTATGATCTTGGATTTTTTGAAAAATCTATATATGTTAGTAATCCATATAATTCTTTTGTGCAAAGAATACTGATATTATTTCAAAAAGAATTAAGAACAAGTTCATATGGATTCCTAAAAATTTAAGCATTGTTGATAAAAATACTTATATTGCATCATACATACATGACATATGTAATTCATGCAATTATGTGTATACTAATAGATGGAAACCAAATTCAAATTGGGTTTGGTCTCCTAAAGGTTAATGCTTTACTCTTATGATTGGTACCATCTAATATTTATCTTTCAGGTACCATATAAGAAGTTTGATAAGAATAATACTTCAAATATATACATGTTATGATATATTTGTTGCAGGGGGAGAACACAAGTATTTCTATATCTATTATAACCCATTTTCTGCAGGGGAGAACATATAACTTATTTTCTGTAGGGAGAGCATTTGTGCACACAAAGTGTCATCATCAAAAAGGGGGAGAATGTTGGAACTTACTTTTGATGATACATTTGTGAAGCCATATCATTTAGAGCTCTATCACAAGTCTATTCAAGAGTTCTACATGATCAAGACTTCCCAAAGAGAGTTGATGATAATGTGTATTGTAATAGTTGATAGCATGATAAAAAGCCTTGAAACACACACACACACATCTTAGTCATATTAGTCGACTTATAGAATTGACTAGTCGACTAACACCAACTATAGTCGACTTGACAAAACTCTATAGTCGACTAGTATTTGTTCTGAAAAAGATCTCAACTCTTTATTTGTCACTATTAGTCGACTTAACGGTATATATAGTCGACTAATAGACTTCTGTAGTCGACTTATACTTCCTTCTAGTCGACTAGTTTCAGTTTTCAGAAACTTGTCTTTTGATTTTATCATGACCTAGTCGACTTGGTTTCTTCTATAGTCGACTAACCTTATGAAATTTGCCTACTCTAGTCGACTAACCTTATATCTCAAGTCGACTAATGGCAGTTTCTGACTGTTGGACTGTTTCTGGTTTCTGTTATTTTATCCAATGTTTAAATATTCAAATTTGTCCTAATAACTACCCTAATTAACCATAAATTTCAGCTATAAATAGGGTTGTTATCTTAGGCTTTAAACACTAATTCAAAACTCTGCCAAAATTCTGGTTCTTTGAAAACTGTTTTTTCACTTTCTGTTTCTTCATCAATTCCTATTCTTTTGTGAAAATTTCTGAAAGTCAACCTATAATAGCCCTTGTCCACAATCACATACAGATTCAAGGCTTATAGGATCATTTGTAATCACTCAAAGGAAGCATTGTACAAGAGCGTTTTCGGGTTGAAGAGAGTTTGTACAAGGTATTGTGGTCTTCTTGGTTGTAAGAAGAGTTGTACACATTTGGCAAAGGAGATTTGTCAAGTGGTGTGCAAGGTGTTGATTTTTGGTGTACAAAGTCAAAAGATAAAGGAAAATCTCAAGCGGGTGGCTTGGGGACTGGATATAGGTCACGAGGACCGAACCAGGATAAATCATTTGTGTTTGCGTTTGCTTTATCTTTTCTGTGATTTAATTTCCTTTATTGCAAGTACTTTATATTTACGCTAATATCTTTGTTTGAGTGTTGACGTGTATAGTAGATCCTACAATTGACATCATCTCGGGACCAACAATACTGACATCTTTTTCATTCTCAAAATTGGGAAGAAAACACAACCTAGTATTAAATTCATAAAAAAGATAAATCCTTTACAAGTTTCAAGTTCTTTTCTTCTCTTTCTTTATGTCTTCGTCTTGATCCAAGCCTTCAATATCTGCTCTTATCTAAAGGATAAGGGCAAACTAAACTACTCACTCTCTTTTTTTCTGAGGGTTTTTTTTATATTCTAACTTATATTATTTAAGGTGGGAATACACAAATATTTAAGATTTTAGGGTGAATGATGAATTAGGTAAGACTTTAAGTGTCGATATGGAAATAAACCCATAAGTTTATAAGTTAAATGTCGAATTTTATTTCTGAATTGAAGGTTTTGCCATCTTTTCCAAGAATAAATCTAACAATTTGTCCAACCAAGGGTATTACTTGATTGGCATGGTAAACTTTTGTTGCTTACAGTTCCTAGACCTTATAACTCAAAGTTTTCTATGTAAGGTATGCAGGCTCCGTAAATCCATGCATAATTAATATGAGATGTGGATGGAAAGAACTAGACAACATATATTAGATATTCGATTCTTTCTTTTTCAAAGTTCCATTTGGAAAATAGATTTTAAAAGCTGTGTAAGAATTATTTATTGAAGGTTTAATTTAGATTAGGAGGCAAATTCATGGAAATATTAAATCTTCCTATAATTCTTCCAAAATTTTAAAGGGGCCGACGCAGAGAGAGAGAGAGAGAGAGAGAGAGAGAGAGAGAGAGAGAGAGAGAGAGAGAGAGAGAGGAAATTCTCATCTGGTGCTCCCATTGCAGAGTTTTGAAGAGAATCAAACAATATCTTAGCCATCTCACCTACCAACTTTGATCGTTTGGCCACTAGTTGTAAAAATCTAGTCCAACCTTTGATGGAGCTTTCTCAATTTAGAATTTCCCTCCATAACAGCCATAATTTGCGGAACAAGGCTTAACTTCATGGTGCTTGTGGATAAAATCTGAAAAAATGTTGGGCAGTGATATTGATCAATATGATGTCTTCTTGAGATTTATATAATGCCAACAACAGACAAAGCCTTTATCCCAAACTTTGGGGCTGGCTACATCATTCTCTTCCTTTTTTTCTTTGGTAAGGGTTATCTCCGTTGAATAGACAACTAGGAAATCTTTTTTAATTCCCTTCATCCATGCTCCTTTAGTCCTGCCTCTAGTACCTATTGCTCTAGTAATTATGATTCTAATCATTGTTAATCGGCTTACTTATTGGTCTCAGTTGCACATTCCCAGCACATCTTGGTTCTTCTTGATAGGAATGGACAACTATGATATCCTTTTTATTTCTCTCCATCCATGCTCCCTTGGTTCTACCTCTAGTGCCTTTTGATCTAGTAGCTATGATTTTATCATTTCTAATTGGCTTACTTATTGGTCTCAGTTGCACATGCCCAAACATCTTGATTTTTCTAGATTTTATTCTCATTGTGAGCTACCTGTAAACTTCTCACCATGGTTTGAAATCTTGGTATCAACCTTAGGATTTTGGTGTTGGAATTGATCAATCAGTCATTTCGTCTCGTCTTATTGGCTTTATTGTGTCTTATTTTCGTTATATAAGGTTATATCGGTAGTATCGGTATCGGGCCAAAGTATCAGTATTATTCAAACTTCATACGGATTAATTATTTCTTTGCATGTTTCGACTCAATTCCTAGATTACTGCTTTAAGGTAAACGTAAAGCAGTATCTGAAGTTTACTACAAAGCATTGGTGAAATGAAAATTTATGGACATGTAAACCCAAAAGAAGATTCCCTAAATAAACTGCACCTTTCATGAAAGGCAGTGAGGCCAACAATCTTGCAAAAGTTACAATTTTACTTGCGAGGAAGCTAGGTATATCATGCTAATTTGGAGTATTAATGTACATCTAACTATGAAATTGCTGTTGACATAGACTTCAATCTCAGTTGACACAGCCTATGATTTTGTGCATAAGTCAGATCTGCTTCTCATTTCTTTGTGCAGACACCGTTGGACTCAGTGTCAGTCGATGTTGCTGTTTTCTGCCTCTCACTTATGGGCACCAACTTCCCTAATTACTTGCAGGAAGCAAACAGGGTTCTTAAGCCATGGTTTGTGAATAAGTTTGATCTTATATAATATAATCAGCTTCTTGCGCCTTCTTTTTCATTGAAGTACCATTGCTCATATATGTGTTTATTTAAGAAATTATACTGTTATGGTGCAGTGGCTGGCTTTTGATAGCTGAAGTAAGAAGTAGGTTCGATCCAAACAGCGGAGGAGCTGACCCAGTGAGATTCTGTGAAGCTGTCAAACATCTCAGCTTTAGCTTGGTCTCTAAGGTATGTTTGCCCAGTAACTTATTTTGTTATCCATGCTGCTTTATGAAAAGGTTTCCTGAATGATCTCTCAACTAAAAGTCTTGATGTTCCCCTTCTGCTATTATTTCTCTTTTATTGCGTGCTCGTTTCATGTAAACTCAATTCGTGCAGGACTTTACGAACAAAATGTTTGTCCTTTTCTACTTCAAGAAAAAGGTAAATTTGAACTATCTCCTGCTAAATACAAAATATTTTCATTTTGAGCTGTCAACGTAACTAATTTTCCATATGGGACCATGCTAGCTGACAGCCTATGTGATGGTGGTTGGTTTACACTACATCTTGTTCTATTTTTGTCGCAGGAACACACTTCAAAAGTGAAGAACATTGAATGGCCGGAGCTTAAACCTTGCGTATATAAACGTCGATGAGTATGGAAACCTTTGACAGTAGAGGGCCACAATTTTGCAAGATGTATGTATTAATGACAAATAACAGTTAGTAGTACAATTAGATTTCTAAATTGTTGCATCTTGTGATGGTCCTAAAAGTAATATTGTAGGTTAAAGTTCTTTTATATACTTATTCTTATATTATAAAGCAGAAATGAAACTTTGTTGTATCTAAGTGCGCAGATTGCGATTCTTTTATTTTTTTTACAGACTATATTTCTAGGAATACAGTTGTGGTGCGGAATTTTTACCACAAACAGTTGGACGCTCTTAATTGATTCTACTAAAAACACAGTAAGAAGATCACATTCCAGATCAGGAGTACCGGTGTGATGTCAGCCAAAGACCCTTGGTCGTGAGAATAAGTATCTTTATTTGAAGAAAAGAAAAGTATACTTGTGTGTGATTTTTTCAGTTGTAATTAGAAGTCAACTTCTTTTTTGATGGAGATGAGGGTGCATTTGTACCTGCCTGAGTTGTCCTCGTGGGTGTGGATATTTTGAATCTCTATAACTGCATACTCTGCACGGTGTGGAATTCTCGTAACTGCTCAGATTGCGCCACTTAATTATTGAAATAGCGATGCAGAGATATCTGTCACTGTCAATAACAACCACATTAATATATAGGAGTGTTGTAATGCTTTGAACGTGGGGATGATCTGGCAGCGTGGCTGGATTTGCAAATTGCGCTAATCGTGCCATCCAGCTGCGAGTAGCGCAGGAGCAGCAGGTTTCGAAGGTCTTCAGGTCGAAGTCTAAAGTAGTTTCGGAAATGGTTTTTGTACCGATGACTGTAACTTTTGGAGAACTACGCGGCTCGGTTGAGTTGAGGTTCCGGATAAATAGTGTCGGAGTGATGCAGGATCGAGGAAAGACTCGAGGCTCTTTTTGGGCTCATGTTGGGCTCGCAGGGCCTGTTGGCAGAAAGGTGACTTGGCCACTGGGCAGCGGGGCACATGGCACGATGTCAACATATGTTGGAACTCGACCGCTACAGATGCCCCTGTTTTTTCCTTTTTCGGTGCATGCGATCGAAAAAAGGGAGAAAGCATGATCGACTTGATCCTCTGACTAGGTCTGGCTTGTAGTTAGAGAAAAGTCAGCGTATCTCTTCGAATCTTGTGCATTTAATGTTGCCCTTGCTCTATATGGCCTGCTGTCAAATCAAGTGTCCGATCGGTGTGCTCAAAAGAAAGGTAGCCACCGTTTGATTGATAGGGTTCGTTGGGATTCGTGCGATGGTTCAATTTGAATCGAGAACCGCCGCGACGCCTCGATTCAAACCCAGACTATCATTGCAATAATGTTTCCTTTCAATAAATAAATAGTGGGGAGGATTTGGGCGGCTTCTTCCAAACCCTATGTTTTGAAATACCCCAAAATTTCTTCTCCTTTTGCCCTCGAATTCATGATCCAACTCTTCATTGCTCGATCGAGCCTGGATCAGATTTATGAAATGACAGGTAAGGAACCATGGTTGTTGCTGACAAGAAGAGGAGAAGGTCGGCCCACAAGACGAGAATAGCGATGGAATTTGACGCTAACCATCCATACTCCATAACAAGGAGGATGTTGATGAGTATCTGGAGAGGCATCGTGGTCCCTTACCTCCTCGTATCAAGACGGAGTCGTGCCCCCGGGAACAAACCGTAAGATTTTTCCTCTTGATGCTGGTGTGTACTTTCATCCATAGTTTTGGCGTTGGGCGTGCAATTGCCGCTGACTGACTTCGTCCGGCAGGTGTTGATATTCTACAATGTTGCCCTACTCAGTTGACACCAGGTGCATGGCGGGTGATTCTGGGCTATGAGGCTCTCTGTGCCCATTTTTTTGTTTCCTTGTACAGCTTGGAAGATTTCTTGAGTCCATCATATTTAGAAAAATATCCTCTAAACCATTAATATTTTTATGCCTCAAATTCTTAAATTTATCACTCCCAGATTTTGGTTGAAAGAAGGGTTAAAATATTCGTATACAATGAGAGCTGGTTTGACTCGATCCGCTCACGGATTCGACTTTATTCAGATCCAAACCCAAAGCAAGTCGAGCTCTGACCCAACCTAAAGACAGCTGCGCACAAGCTCTAGTTTAGCTAAGGTTGTGACCAACATCTCTCTCTCTCTCTCTCTCTCTCTCTCTCTCTCCAAGATTTGTTTGGAGAAAAGTTTCCAATTTTTGGGAATCCTATTTAAGGTTGGACTCAATGAGAGAAGAGTTGTAACCGGTTGGTCCCAATTAGACACACTCGATCCAACCCACTCAAAGATTTGGTTCAGTTCCCTAGATATCTATTAAAATCTATGTCACTATACCAAAACTCCGAAGTTAAAGTGCGGGTCGAGGTATTTTTATTTTAACACCCCCTGCAGGGCGAGCACCTTTTTTATGGGTCAAAACTTAGGCTTTTGCGCTAGCGGTATTTTTGTTTTTAAATTCACTTTTAAATGCGCGTCCGGGGATTTGAACCTGAGTTGGTATGATATTATATTAAAATCCCTGTCACTACACCAAAACTCTAAAATTAAAGTGTTGTGATATTTATATTTTAACAATATGAGCGATACAAATCCAACAGTATAGAGCGATGAGTGATCATGTGTCAGAGGGGTAAACACTATAATAAATTTCTAGTTAAATCATTAATCTATGTATATGGGCATGTGTTTACATCAAAATTCAGCAAGCACACAAGGCTTTGTATTTTCATATTATTTTACTACAGGTGTGTTGATTCTTTATTACATTGCGTATATTTGTGTATCAGTCTGCATATTTCTGTTCAAGGTGTAAGAGATAAATGTTTTGTGAAATCTTCTAGGATGTTAATTGGTAAAAAGTTTTGAGTTGATTGAATGTAAATAGCTCAATCTTTTTTTGGTAAGACCCGCATAAAAATATGTCGCTGACATGAGTGAAGCTAAAGCAACAGTAGTATTTATATTATTCATAGAGGTAGCTAACTCCTAATGAAGTAATCATATGATTTTTCAAAGTAAAAGAACACATGACCAATTAGAAACAAAGATAAATAGGAACAATTCTTGTTCTGTTGTAAAACCTGAGAAACTATAAAACTGAAACATGAAATTCTAAAGAGAATAGAAGGAGAAATTTTTATTAATTTCTGAAGTGTCTATTGAAATGAATCAGGAAGGGCCTATTTATAGATAAACTTTGAGTTACTATGCAGTCAATAGTAACTACATTTATTATGGTGGTTGATGGGTGGAGGATGGTAAAATGATTTTGGTACATAGCCATTTTCTTTGACTATCATAACATTCCCCCTTGGTTGTCCAGCATTCATGATGTCTCATTAAAAACTTTACTAGAAAAACCTAGTGGGATAAAATCATAGTGAAGGAAAAAAAGAGTACACCATCTCTGTATATGTGTTCTATACTGTCTCGTCAAAAATCTTACCAGGAAAATCCTGTAGGACAAAACCGTATAAAGGAAAAAAGAGTGCAGCCACATAAGCTCTCCCTTAAGTTGACATGAGTAGTTCTTCATAAATCTCGCAGATGACGCATCACAATATTATGAATAAGCTTTCTGAGAGTTGTAATGTGAAGTGTCTTTGTAAAGAGATCTATCGCATTATCACTTGATCGGATATATTGAATATTAATTTCTTATCTTTTTCAAGCTCTTGGCTGAATGAGAAGAACTTTGGGGGTATGTGCTTGATTTGGTCGCTTTTAATAAATCCTTCCTTCATTTGAGCGCGCATGCAGCATTGTCTTCAAACAGTACTGTTGGATCTCCATCGACTGATAATCAACAAGTACTTGGATGTGTTGAGTTACAGATCTTAACCATACACATTCTCGACTTGCTTCATGAAGTGCAATGACTTCGGCATGATTAGAAGAAGTGGCAATAAGTGTCTGCTTTTGTAAACGCCAAGAGATTGTCGTACCTCCACATGTGAACACATATCCTGTTTGAGACTTGGCTTTATGTGGATCTGACAAGTAACTTGCATCTGCATAACCAATCATTTCTTATTTTGATCCTCTAGAATAAAACTAATCAAGATTAGTTGTTCCTCGAAGATAACGAAATACATACTTAATTTCATTCCAATGTCTCCGTGTAGAAGATGAGTTAAGTCTTACTAATAGATTAGTAGTAAATGTTATATCTCGTCGGATACAATTAGCAAGATACATAAGAGCTCTAATTGCACTTGGTTATGGTACTTCTGGACCAAGAACCTCTTTATTATCTTCGCGAGGGCGAAATGTATTCTTTTTCACATTCAATGATCTAACAACCGTTGGAGTGCTTAAAGGATATGCTTTATCCATGCTAAAACATTTCAAGACCTTTTCAGTATAATTTGATTGATACAAAAATATTTCACTTTGAAGGTGCTCAATCTGTAAACCAATACAATATTTGGTTTCTCTGAGGTCTTTCATTTCAAATTCATTCTTTAAGTACATCATTGCTTCTAGGATTTCTTTATGAGTCCCAATGATTTTTAAATCATCAACATAGATATCAATGATAGTGAATCCGGATGTTGTTTTTTTTATAAAAACACGTAGGCATATAGGATTATTCACATACCCTTCTTTTAACAAATGCTCGCGATTATACCACATGCGTCTTGATTGTTTTAACCTATATAACGATTTTTATAATTTGATCAAATATAATTCTTTGAATTTTAAACTTAATACTTCAGATATCTTAAATCCTTTAGGAAGTTTTATATAAACATCGCTATCAAGAGATTCATATAAATAAGTTATAACAACATAAATAAGACACATTTTTAAATTTTTAGAAACTGCTAGGCTGATTAAATATTTAAACGTAATTGTATCCATTACTGGAGAATACGTTTCTTCATAATTAATTCCAGCTCTTTGTGAAAAATCTTGTGCAACAAGTCGAACTTTGTATCTCACGATCTTATTTTTCTCATTGCGCTTTCGCACAAAAACTCATTTATATCCTACCAGTCTCACGACTTCAGGTGTGAGGACAATAGGTTCAAATAATTTACGCTTATTAAGCGAATTTAATTCAGCCTGTATAGCGTCTTTTCATTTAATCCAATCATGTCTATTTTGACATTTAATGACAGATCTTGGTTCAGGATCCTCACTTCCGTTAACAATATCACATGCTACGGAATAGAAAATGTTTCATTCATATTTTTCATCTTATTTCGATTCCATAATCCTCATGTATTGACATAATCAATAGAGATCTCATAATTTTCTATACCTTCAGGATTTTTTATCTCTTGATTTGTCTTATTTTGTGTTTCTTCTGAAACACATTCCTCCATATTAGGGTCATCATGTTTATCTTCTCTTTTTTTTGAGGATTTTAATCTTTGAAATCGATTTGTCTACCACGCTTCACTCGTGTCTTAGACTCATTAGTAACTTCATTTTTAAATTGTCCTTTTGGGATTTTAATCCGAGAAGGAGCGTTTACAGCTGGTATATATGATTTAGTCTCTCTTTTTGTATCAGTAAACGCATCTGGCAATTGATTTACTATTTCTTGTAAATGTATAATTTTTCGTACTTCTGACTCACATTGTTTTGTGTGAGGATCAAGATGCAATAAAGATGGTTCACTCCATGTATTTCCTTTACAACTGTTTCTTTTCTCCCCCTAATGCTGACAAAATTGCCTCATTGAAATGACAGTCGACAAACTAAACCGTAAAAATATCACCGATTTTAGGCTCAAGATATCTTATAATAGAAGGAGATTCATAGCCAACATATATTCTCAGTCTGCTTTGAGGACCCATCTTTATACGTTGTGGTGCAACAATCGGTACATATACCGGACAATTAAAAATTCTGAGGTGGGAAATATTTGGTTCTTGATAAAATGTTAATTGTAAAGAGTAGTACTCATGATAGACACTTAATCTGATGTGAATTAATATCGCAGCATGTAAAATTGCATGACCCATATAGAAATAAGAAGTTTTGTTCTCATTATTAATGGCTAATAATAAGCTGAAGGCGCTTAATCAGTGATTCAGTCAAACTATTTTGTGTATGTATATGGGCAACAAGATGCTCAACAGCTATCCCAATTGACATACAATAATTATTAAAGACTTGAGATGTAAACTCACTAGCATTATCAAGTCTAACTTTCTTGATTGTATAATCAGGAAATTGTACTCGTAATTTAATTATTTAAGTAAGAAATCTCGCAAATGCCACATTACGAGTTGATAATCGACAAACATGTGACTATCTACTAGAGGCATCTATCAATACCATAAAGTATCGAAATAGTCCACACAATGGGTGAATAGGCCCACATATGTCACCTTGAATACGTACAAGAAATGCAGGTGATTTAGTTTTTATTTCAACTGGTGATGGTCTCATGATTAATTTTCTAAGAGAACAAGTCTCACATGAAATTTTACTGGTTTGAAAGATCTTCTGACCCTTCAAGATATGCCCATGTGATTTTCAATAATTCTTCACATCATTATTGAATTAGGATGACCTAAACTTATGTGTATCTTCTTTAACTACCATATATGACTTAATCACATTTATATATGTGTAATGCAATCCTAAGTACAACTTTGGTAGTTTTTCTAATATGTACTTCTTTCCTGATATATAAGTAGTAAGATACATATACTTCATATTTCCTTCAGTTGCAGACGTGTATCATACTAATGAAGATATATGTCATTAAATTTAACAAATTTCTTTTGGACTTTGGTGAAATAAAGCATCTTTTATGAAAAATTTTGTTTCATATAGCAATATGAAGCTGGCTTTACCAGTTCCTTTAATCAAGTTTACATGACCTGATATTGTATCGATAATTATCTTTATTGATTTTAAACCGGAGAAGTACCTTTTATATTTGAGAATAGTGTGCGTTTACCACTATCTGCTATGCAAATATCTCCAGTTTTGATCTTGATTTCATCATTAGTATATTCATGTCAAGCTACATGCAAAAATAAATCATTTGATGAGAATAAAATTTCAAACATATTATTATAAATGAAATATTACATTTAAAGATAATTTTCACAATTACAAATAGCAAAATCTAGTAATACAATCATATATCTAATTATCACCAGTATCCATAAAATCACGATGAGTTGAAAGATCACCAAAATCATTAGTAAAATCTAAAACATCAAGTTGAGTTGAATCATCTATAGGATCATCATGTTCAGTAAAATTTACTTTTTTTTTCACTTTCAAGGATACTTTGTAAAGCTTACAAAAGTGCTCTGGTGTTCGACAGACTCGAGACCAGTGCCCTTTGGAACCATATTTATAACAGTAATCTTCAGGATTCCAGAGAGAACTTTCATGAATATCTTTTTCTTAACATGTCTTTTCACATGATGCTTCTTGTGGATCGCGTTATTTTGTGAAGGGTTGTAATAACCACTTCGACCTTGTGAAGCATTGTAATAACCACTTTGATCGCGTCCACAGTCACGACCATGACCACGTCCAGGCCAAGACTATGATTATATCCTTATCCATAATTTTAGAAAATGCAGATTTGCTGTAACACCCCGCTCCCGGAATACGTACTTAGTTGCATATTCAGATTTCTCGAACGTATTTTTTGATTTACTTCCAGTATTTATTTTGTATTATGAATTATTTATGTGATCGTTTGACCTTGGATCCGGATTCGTGGACTCGGATTCAGCCCCAGTCTGAACCGGGGACCCGATCTCAGGTTATTGCTCGATTTAGTCTTTTGCTATTCTGATTTGATCAATTTCAATTTCAAACATCAGTTTCTAATATTTTAGATTTTTCATGATTTTCTAAAATTTTTCAGAATTAAATTGAAATCTTCAAAACCGGTGCCGACTAGTACTACTGACCGATTCTCAGATTTTTAATTTACAAACGGAGTTGAATTTTAAGAAACGATTTTTTCATAACTTCTTAAAATCACATTTTCTATCTAAATACTTTTTCTGAATTTTTCTGAATTTATCAAAATTCCATTGGATTTGGTGTCGGCCAGTATCACTGGTTGATTCCACGAATTTTAGTTTACAATTGGAATCAAATTTCTGAATTCTTCTTTCATATTACTTATTAGAATTATATTTTCTCTTTTCAGGCATTTTCTGAGATTTTTCAGATTTTATCAAAAATCCGACCGACCCGGTGTCGACGGTAGGTTTCAGGATTTTTATTTTGAAAATGAGATTGAATCTCTGAAACCTATTTCGCCAAACATCTTAAAATAATATTTATTATTTTTGAGAATTTTTGGAAAGCCTTCCAAGCTACTTCATTTTTCTGACTTTTTCGAAGTTTTCGGTGTTTTCCCAGATACCGGAATTTTATCCAGATATTTTATTTTCTCTTTTTTCTATTTTCTCTCTCCTCGCTAGACGCGAGTCTCACCAAACCTGGATTCGGTCTTTTATGCAGAGATCCTCTCCATTCTGCATTTAATGTTACGTCCTTCAAGTCATTATGACTTTTGTCTTTTCTGTTAAATGCAACATTCGCGTTTTTCTCCTGGACACAAGTTCCATCCCCGCGTCTGGGCAATTGCCAGACGCAGGTTTTCATTTAATGAGACGCAGCTCATTTTTTGAATGAGAACGTAGGTCTCATTTTAGTGGGATGGCAAACTTGTAATATCTCCAAACTTCCCTTTATATAAACACCCCATTTCTTCTTCTCTCTCTTTCATTTTTCTTTCCTTCCTTCATTTTCAGCCAACAGCAAGCAACGGCAGCAGCCCAAGCTAGCCGTACCCTCCTTTGGCCGGCCACCCTCCATTTCCACCACCATCTCCGCCACCAACCCCTCCACCATTCTCCCCTTCATGTCCTCCTCCATTTCCAACAACAACAACACCTCCACACCACTTTCTTCTTCCACTTTTCCACCAAGAAACTCCAAGAAACCCACTTCCATCACAAACATCACCACCTTCCCCACCACTACCTACACCACCTTGACCACCACGAACCACGCCATCTTTTTCTCCTCGGAATACTCTTTCTAACGAGGTATAACTTCGTTCTCCGAAGCCTCATTTCTAAAACTCCATTTTCACCATTTCAACTACACTTGCACCACCATTGGTTGGGCTTGGGGTTTTGGCCACCCGTCTCCGGCCACTTCCGGCCGTCTCCGGCCACCTCCGACCGCCGCCGGTAACATAACCGATCATCCCCCATCCCTTCTTCTTTCTTATCTTTCCTTTCCTTCTTTCTTTTCTTCGCTTCATTCATTCTTTCTTTCTTTCTCTTTTCTTTCCTTCTTTCTTTTTCCTTTCCTTTAATTCCTTCCCTGCGTCTCTTCTCCCTCTTTCCCTGCGTCTCCCCTTTTTCCCTGTCTCCCCCTTCTCTTGTTGTGTGATACTAGACGCGAATTTTACTCCCTGCGTCAAGGTAGTTATTTAACGCGACGTGGAGTTCATGCTCGCGTCTGCGTTCTCCTCGTGTCCTTGCTAGAACGCGGGTCTCAAACCCCGCGTTTGTGATCTCTACGCAACGCGACTCTCGCGTTTGCGAATCCCGCGTCTTCATTCTCTCTCCTTCTGGCTCATTCTCTCTCCTCTTCTACATAGTATGATCTTTACTTTATTGAACGCGTTTATGCGTTAGTTACCTGAATTCCGGCGAACGGGGATTTCACAGTATTTTTCTATATTTAGGCGAGTGTCCTCGCCTCAATTCGATTTTCTCCGCTTCGCGGGTCGACTTGTATTGGCATTATGTATCACTTTACATGTTACTACTTGATGCATGTTCCTACTATGTTATCTCTTATCACTTGTCACCTGTCTAGATATGACTTGTCACCTGTCTAATATCACCTCCAAGGCATATAACACATGACACCTGATATACTACTTGATACTTGTTCTTTATGACATGACTTATTACCTATCACCTGCCCGATCGCTTGTCACTGCCATGATTAGAACCTGATACCTATTACGATTACCTCTCTACCCATGATTATCACATTACGGGAATGTAGTACTTGATCTCTTGTTTTGAACTCCCGTTATACTTGTTATGTACTCCTATTATGACCAGTTATGATCCTACTCATTCCCGAAATCTGATAATATTATTAATAAGCTATAAAAAGGATAACTTGCACGGGGAATGAGAGGAAGTGATGGATGCCGGTATGGTGCCTTGCTTATATTAGTGGAATATTAAAAACTGACGATTCGTGTTAGGGAGATTTCAGGCCCCCAGAAGATGCGTGTTAGGGGATTTAAGGCCCCTAATGGCTGTGTCCCGGGCGGACGGGAACTACTATAAGTATGAGCTATCAGTTCTTCATCAGCTTCCGAAAACCAACCTCGACTTACTTATATATAGATGTATATGTGTTGAGATGTACACCAGGACACATACCTAGATATATGGGTCGGACGAGTAATAATAATAAAATGTCAAGATAATAACTTGTTATGTTGCTCTACAAACTTGGTTATACCACTTGTTTTCGCCACAATTGCATTCATCAGGTTTTACTTCGGATTTCTAGTTTTATGATTATTATATTATACCTATTCATGTCCTGCCTTTCCACTTATATTCTACTCCATCAGTCTCCTACTCTTATCTTATCATATCATGAGTAGTTCCTGCTTGATATTACTTGTTATATCTCCACTTGTCCTTGCATGCTTGTGCTCATGACACGATTTTTCTAATGCATGTTTATGATTCAGATTTATCGACACATTTGTGCTTATCTATGCACGCCACTTGGCATACACATCACCACTTGTCGGGGAGTACTGACTCTTCTGGATTCTCATGTCCAGGTCTCGGAGCTTGGACTGAAGGGGATCTTCCTGCTGAGGACCAAGCTTACTTCTGCGGAGCAGACAGACCAGCTATAGCTCCAGTCCCATCCCTCCCCTTAGTTGGCTCGCGGCTTCTCCAGCTATCTCGTGAGCGCCCTTTTGTACTTTTCATACATGTACATCTCTTTGTATTCTCGCATTTGCGCTTACCAGTGATGTAATATTCTTGTAATATTTGTTACCTCTGGTGATAACTTTGTAATTGTACTCATATGTTGGAATGTATAATGCAACACGTGCTTCCGTACTCTGATTCTTGCCTGTACTGATGCTTAGCGTATATACGTGAGGGTATTTCTGACCTGCGTATATACGTCGCAGTAACGTCCCCGTGTCTGAGGGATCGGGGCGTTACAGGATGGTATCAGAGCCTAGGCTCTCGCATCCTCAGTACGTCCAGACGAAAAATTAATGGTAAAGAAGTGTAATACCCCGTTCCCGGAATGCGTACTTAGTTGCGTATTCAGATTTTCGGTCGTATTTTTTCGGTTTGTTTCCGTATTTATTCTGTATTATGAATTCCTTATATGATTGTTTTTGTTTTGGATTTAGATTCGTGGACACGGAGTCAGCCCTAGTCTGAACCGAAGGACCCGATCCTAGTATATTACCCGATTTGGCCTTCCCGGTGTTTAGATTTGACCGATTTCAGTTCTAAAGATTATTTTCCAATATTTTAGACTTTATATGATTTTCTGGAATTATCTTGGATTAAAAGGAATTTCTCCAAAACCGGTGTCGGCCAGTACCGCTGACCGATTCCCGATTTTTATTTTACAAACGGCTTGGAATTTCATGATGGTTCTTTAGACTTTATTTCTTAGAATCATATTTCTTACTTACATTCTTTTTCTGAGGATTTTATGATTTTATGAAAATTCCAACGGAGTCGGTAAATTATTGATTCCAGGATTTTTAGTTTTAAAACTATAAAGTATTTCTTCGAACAGATTTCACTATTGGTCTTTATATATTATTCTTGATTTTTGGTAAATTTCCAGATCATTCCGAGATACTTGAATTTCGGGCATTTTTCCAATTATCGCATATTCCAATTTCCACCTTGTCATGCCACCTCATTTCCCACTCACCCTCTCACCTAACCCCACTCATTCTCTCTCTCACCCATGGCCGCCAAGTGGCCACCCTAGGGACACCTCACCTCCCTTTTTGCAAGAAAGCCCCTTGCATCTATCCTAATTGCATCTCCTTTGCAAAATCCCCATCATATATATTCCTTTCAATTGCAATTAAATCCTTTTCTTCCTCTTTCACTTCATCAAGAGAGAAACCCTCTCCAAAATTCCCTCATCTCCTCCACAAACCCTAGCACCAAGAAACCCTAATCTCTTCTCCTCCATCTCCTCCTCCAACCACAAGAGTTCATCTAGGGCATCAAGGGCATCACCTCCAACCTCCAAGGCAACTCCAAGTTCAACCTCCTCCACCTCAAGCTTCAACAACAAATCATGGATTGAAGCCACCATCATCTCCATCTTGGATCAAGCTCCAAATCCAACCCATCCATGTGAGTATCTTTACTCACCAAGATATGTTCCATTCCTAGTATACTTGTACCCCCATATCTTGTGCCCACATGTCATAAAAATCACATTTTTATCATCAAGAACAACCCCCAAGTTCTGTTCTGTAAACTGCTCCCCGACCATCATTAGTCGACTTGACCTAGAACCTAGTCGACTAGAACCCTTAGCTGGAACTTAGCTTTTCTGGAAAACACAGTATTAGTCGACTTACCCCATATATTAGTCGACTAAACCTTCTGGAAACAAACTTCAACTCTCTGGAAACCACTGCTAGTCGACTCCTGAATTACCCTAGTCGACTAATCCTACCTGAACCAGAAACCCTAACCCTCGGCCCTAGTCGACTTGACTATATTATTAGTCGACTATAGACTATTAGTCGACTACCCATTCTTCCCTAGTCGACTAATTTATCCTGAGACAGAAACCCCAACTTTCTATATCACAGACTTAGTCGACTTAAGTATCTGTTAGTCGACTTAAGATCATTATTGGTCGACTACCCCTCCTAACCTAGTCGACTAACTATTCCCTGAAACCAAACCCAACTCTCTGGAACCCAGTTCTAGTCGACTAACTCAAACTGTTAGTCGACTAGTGACCACTATTAGTCGACTAACCCTTCCACCTAGTCGACTAACTTTGGCCATCTGTCTTAGTTGATTTCCTTCTTGAATACCAACCATTCCTCTAGGCTTATATCACATCTTAGCATTGTTTGACTTGTATCTTGACAAACATCATCTTCCCTTCTCCCCTTCTCTCTCCTCTTCTCTCTACATATTTATATCAGGTTTTGTGGCGCATCCCGAGCTTCCGTGGATTTCGGATATTTCGGTATATTGGTGACTCAGGCGAGTGTTCTCACTCGCTACCCTCTTACTTCTTATTTCATTGATTATGCGCATGTTCTAGCTTTAGCTTTCATGTATTTTATTTCATGTGATATGTCTTTTATTGCTTATACCATGCGTGGCCGACCCTTCGTGGTCGTTGGACTTTGGATTACTGTTATGTTTACACTTGCCCTACTACTACTTCAGACTTGTTAGTTGCATGTTTCCTTTTAACACATGTATATCACCTGACATCTAGAGTGTTATCACCTGACCACCTGACATACTACTATTTGGCTAGACCCTCTTGGTATGACCTGACTTACCCAGACTATTATCAATCTCTTGACATAACTTACCACCTGATTGTTATCAATCTCTTATATGTTTGGTTGCTTATTCATTATCACCATCCTATCATGCTATCACCTTACACCCAGCATGATATACTTGACTTGTGATTATCATCTTTACGGGAACTTGACTTATTATCCTGTATCATGATCAGTGACTTGTTTTCCTGCTTTACATGCAGTGACCTGACTATGTTATACTTATGTACTCCTGATTCCTGATCATGTCTATTTCCTGTTTTTCCCGTAAAGTGAAAATTAAACTATTGAATCTTAAAATGGACCAACTTGTATTGGGTCGGGGGAAATATGCGGATATCGATATGTGTTCGTGTTTACAGTGGCATTAGTTGTGCACTATATATCCGGTCTTACCTGTGGTACTCCAGGGGACCGAGGGGAGTGCTTTCTCCCTTTCCTGTTTACTGTCATGACAAGGGCATACATAAGTCCCTCCTGTTTAGCCTTGCGGCAGGTTCCGTCTTCAAGCAACGGAACAATCCTGGGCCGTGGTCCCGGGTATGCACGGGACCCACTGTAAACATAGTTCGTTGATACAACCGCTGTTTCCAATAACAACCTCGACTTGCTTATATATGGATGTATGTGAGTTGGCCGTACACCGAGACACATACCGAGATATATGGGTTAGACGAGTATAATAAAGTGTCATAATAACCGGCTCTTTAAGTTGTAAGTAGAGGTATGTGGAATGGGACGCATACCAAAGCCTACATCTTAAATAGCTATGAATTTGTGCTGTGCCTTACCGTATTTGCTTTTCCCGGACTTTATATCGGATTTCGTGTTTTTATGAGTATTATGGTAGTTCGGATTGGTTTTATTCGGATTCCCTGTTTTATGATTATCATTTCTTACCTGCTCTATCCTATCTGCCTACTGAGTATTCCCACTTGATATATGCATTATTGTGCTCACCCTGCTTCACCACTTGGTTTTGCTTCACCACTCGCCTGGGGAGTATCATTTGACTCCCCTGGATTCTCACGTCCAGGTCATGGAGCTAGGAGCGTGTGATCGGGGTAACGCAGCAGTAGCGTGGATCCCCAGCAGGCCTTTCAGAGTTCCATCCTTCCAGACCCCCTCTGTGCCTCTCGAGTTTTTCCCTAGCAAACTCGTGAGTGCCCTTTTTCTATTTATGCTTGTACTTTCCTTGTATACGTGTATGTGAGCTTCCTTTTATACTGTTCATATATATTGTATATCTCTTGTATTCCCGCATTTGCGCATCAGTGATATAATATTATTGTAATATTGTAATCACATCTGGTGATAATTCTGTAATTGGATATATGTGTTGGAATGTATAATGCACCACTGCTTCCGTACTCTGATTCTTGTCTGTACTGATGCTTAGCGTATATACGGGAAGGTAATTCGGACTTACGTATATACGTTGCAGTGACGTCCCCGTATCGCCGGGATCGGGGCGTTACAGGTTGGTATCAGAGCTTAGGCTCTAACTTCCTCAGTACGTCCAGACGGCAAATCATGGTAAAGAGATTTGCAACTGGAATACATGAGTCTTGGTTATACATTCCAACTACAAGTGCAGAGTTATCTATTTCTTGACTATCTTTCCTTTGATTTCAAATCCCTCCTTGACTATCTTTTCCTTGGATTCCTGATCTCTCCTATCCTTTCCCTGTTTTGGTTTTATGTTTTGGTTTTATGAAGCCTTATACTATCTTAAGATATGAATAGACTAGGAAGGTAGTGGCTGGTTCAGAATGAAGCTATTATGTGATCTCTTCGGCCAATTCTATGAAGCTTGGTATTCTCCAGATCGATCTTGATCTGGCTATCTTTCAGAGGACAGCAGTCGGATTCTTAATTATCGGTCTTCTTTATTATGCTCAGGATTTTCGGGGTTTTCTTTATTACACAGCCACGACATCATCGGTATTCATTTATTTCACAGCCACGACATCATCAGCCGGAAATGCAGAGTATGATTATTATTCAGTTGACTTGAGAGCCCTACCTATAGTGCTTCATATCTTAATTAGTATAAATTCCAGCCTTTGTCCCCTTTGTATTCAATTTGCCCCTTAACGAAATTGCGAGGACGCAATTTTTTGTAAGGTGGGTGGATTGTAATACCCCGTTCCCGGAATGCGTACTTAGTTGCGTATTCAGATTTTCGGTCGTATTTTTTCGGTTTGTTTCCATATTTATTCTGTATTATGAATTCCTTATATGATTGTTTTTGTTTTGGATTTGGATTCGTGGACACGGAGTCAGCCCTAGTCTGAACCGAAGGACCCGATCCTAGTATATTACCCGATTTGGCCTTCCCGTGTTTAGATTTGACCGATTTCAGTTCTAAAGATTATTTTCCAATATAAAGACTTTATATGATTTTCTGGAATTATCTTGGATTAAAAGGAATTTCTCCAAAACCGGTGTCGGCCAGTACCGCTGACCGATTCCCGGATTTTTATTTTACAAACGGCTTGGAATTTCATGATGGTTCTTTAGACTTTATTTCTTAGAATCATATTTCTTACTTACATTCTTTTTCTGAGGATTTTATGATTTTATGAAAATTCCAACGGAGTCGGTAAATTATTGATTCCAGGATTTTTAGTTTTAAAACTATAAAGTATTTCTTCGAACAGATTTCACTATTGGTCTTTATATATTATTCTTGATTTTTGATAAAATTTCCAGATCATTCCGAGATACTTGAATTTCGGGCATTTTTTTCAATTATCGCATATTCCAATTTCCACCTTGTCATGCCACCTCATTTCCCACTCACCCTCTCACCTAACCCCACTCATTCTCTCTCTCACCCATGGCCGGCCAAGTGGCCACCCTAGGGACACCTCACCTCCCTTTTTGCAAGAAAGCCCCTTGCATCTATCCTAATTGCATCTCCTTTGCAAAATCCCCATCATATATATTCCTTTCAATTGCAATTAAATCCTTTTCTTCCTCTTTCACTTCATCAAGAGAGAAACCCTCTCCAAAATTCCCTCATCTCCTCCACAAACCCTAGCACCAAGAAACCCTAATCTCTTCTCCTCCATCTCCTCCTCCAACCACAAGAGTTCATCTAGGGCATCAAGGGCATCACCTCCAACCTCCAAGGCAACTCCAAGTTCAACCTCCTCCACCTCAAGCTTCAACAACAAATCATGGATTGAAGCCACCATCATCTCCATCTTGGATCAAGCTCCAAATCCAACCCATCCATGTGAGTATCTTTACTCACCAAGATATGTTCCATTCCTAGTATACTTGTACCCCCATATCTTGTGCCCACATGTCATAAAAATCACATTTTTATCATCAAGAACAACCCCCAAGTTCTGTTCTGTAAACTGCTCCCGACCATCATTAGTCGACTTGACCTAGAACCTAGTCGACTAGAACCCTAGCTGGAACTTAGCTTTTCTGGAAAACACAGTATTAGTCGACTTACCCCATATATTAGTCGACTAAACCCTTCTGGAAAAAACTTCAACTCTCTGGAAACCACTGCTAGTCGACTCCTGAATTACCCTAGTCGACTAATCCTACCTGAACCAGAAACCCTAACCCTCGGCCCTAGTCGACTTGACTATATTATTAGTCGACTATAGACTATTAGTCGACTACCCATTCTTCCCTAGTCGACTAATTTATCCTGAGACAGAAACCCCAACTTTCTATATCACAGACTTAGTCGACTTAAGTATCTGTTAGTCGACTTAAGATCATTATTGGTCGACTACCCCTCCTAACCTAGTCGACTAACTATTCCCTGAAACCAAACCCAACTCTCTGGAACCCAGTTCTAGTCGACTAACTCAAACTGTTAGTCGACTAGTGACCACTATTAGTCGACTAACCCTTCCACCTAGTCGACTAACTTTGGCCATCTGTCTTAGTTGATTTCCTTCTTGAATACCAACCATTCCTCTAGGCTTATATCACATCTTAGCATTGTTTGACTTGTATCTTGACAAACATCATCTTCCCTTCTCCCCTTCTCTCTCCTCTTCTCTCTACATATTTATATCAGGTTTTGTGGCGCATCCCGAGCTTCCGTGGATTTCGGATATTTCGGTATTTGTGACTCAGGCGAGTGTTCTCACTCGCTACCCTCTTACTTCTTATTTCATTGATTATGCGCATGTTCTAGCTTTAGCTTTCATGTATTTTATTTCATGTGATATGTCTTTTATTGCTTATACCATGCGTGGCCGACCCTTCGTGGTCGTTGGACTTTGGATTACTGTTATGTTTACACTTGCCCTACTACTACTTCAGACTTGTTAGTTGCATGTTTCCTTTTAAACATGTATATCACCTGACATCTAGAGTGTTATCACCTGACCACCTGACATACTACTATTTGGCTAGACCCTCTTGGTATGACCTGACTTACCCAGACTATTATCAATCTCTTGACATAACTTACCACCTGATTGTTATCAATCTCTTATATGTTTGTTGCTTATTCATTATCACCATCCTATCATGCTATCACCTTACACCCAGCATGATATACTTGACTTGTGATTATCATCTTTACGGGAACTTGACTTATTATCCTGTATCATGATCAGTGACTTGTTTTCCTGCTTTACATGCAGTGACCTGACTATGTTATACTTATGTACTCCTGATTCCTGATCATGTCTATTTCCTGTTTTTCCCGTAAGTGAAAATTAAACTATTGAATCTTAAAATGGACCAACTTGTATTGGGTCGGGGGAAATATGCGGATATCGATATGTGTTCGTGTTTACAGTGGCATTAGGTTGTGCACTATATATCCGTCTTACCTGTGGTACTCCAGGGGACCGAGGGGAGTGCTTTCTCCCTTTCCTGTTTACTGTCATGACAAGGGCATACATAAGTCCCTCCTGTTTAGCCTTGCGGCAGGTTCCGTCTTCAAGCAACGGAACAATCCTGGGCCGTGGTCCCGGGTATGCACGGGACCCACTGTAAACATAGTTCGTTGATACAACCGCTGTTTCCAATAACAACCTCGACTTGCTTATATATGGATGTATGTGAGTTGGCCGTACACCGAGACACATACCGAGATATATGGGTTAGACGAGTATAATAAAGTGTCATAATAACCGGCTCTTTAAGTTGTAAGTAGAGGTATGTGGAATGGGACGCATACCAAAGCCTACATCTTAAATAGCTATGAATTTGTGCTGTGCCTTACCGTATTTGCTTTTCCCGGACTTTATATCGGATTTCGTGTTTTATGAGTATATGGTAGTTCGGATTGGTTTTATTCGGATTCCCTGTTTTATGATTATCATTTCTTACCTGCTCTATCCTATCTGCCTACTGAGTATTCCCACTTGATATATGCATTATTGTGCTCACCCTGCTTCACCACTTGGTTTTGCTTCACCACTCGCCTGGGGAGTATCATTTGACTCCCCTGGATTCTCACGTCCAGGTCATGGAGCTAGGAGCGTGTGATCGGGGTAACGCAGCAGTAGCGTGGATCCCCAGCAGGCCTTTCAGAGTTCCATCCTTCCAGACCCCCTCTGTGTCTCTCGAGTTTTTCCCTAGCAAACTCGTGAGTGCCCTTTTTCTATTTATGCTTGTACTTTCCTTGTATACGTGTATGTGAGCTTCCTTTTATACTGTTCATATATTGTATATCTCTTGTATTCCCGCATTTGCGCATCAGTGATATAATATTATTGTAATATTGTAATCACATCTGGTGATAATTCTGTAATTGGATATATGTGTTGGAATGTATAATGCACCACTGCTTCCGTACTCTGATTCTTGTCTGTACTGATGCTTAGCGTATATACGGGAAGGTAATTCGGACTTACGTATATACGTTGCAGTGACGTCCCC